>JAMYXO010003285.1:15000-20603 GCA_033310375.1 Conus canariensis | reverse complement strand
ATTACCCGGGATGGAGTGTCTAAAGGTGAAGCTGACTGGATAATGGATTTAGACTGCTCTAGACAATGGGTTTATTCTTGGCGATTTTATTCCCACCACGCTTTGTGGTCCGAAAATCCCAATAATATTGTTAACAACAACGAATACCTTGCCAGTACAATAATCAATGCCAACTTAAACCATTTTAAATGACGGCTCTATAACAAGAATTGCTGATCGATCAGATCAGCGTTGCTCATCGATAGATTTGTCTTTAGTTTCCCCAGACATAAACCCTTTGTGTACTTGGCAGGTTCATCAAATACCGTTAGGCAGTGATCATCTCCTTATTGAAATCCAACTTCTAGTGAGCCCTGAAAAAACATCTACAATTCTGAATGCACTAAATATAATGAAGATAAGGCTAATTGGGCGCTTTTCAATCACATTTTGACAGCAGGTTCGTCTTTTCTAAATTTCAATCAAAATACAGTGTTAGAGGAAGGTTTGGAAAATTGTTATTTTGAATTAAGAAAACTTATACTTAAGGCTGCAGATTCTGCAATCCCAAAAGTCAAATTAAAGAATCATCCAAAGAAAGCGTCAAACCTTGGTGGAATATTGCGTGTGAAGTCGCCGTGGGTGCGAAACTAAGGCCTTCAAAAGCTGGATGATAAGCCGTCATACGCAGCCTAAAAGTAGAGTGGAACAGTTACACGCTGAATACAAAAAAGCTAACACCAATAGTAACAAAGTTGTTGCTTTTGCAAAGCAGCAATATTACAAAAACTTAGTCATCAACTGTTCCAAACACCCAAACGATAGCGCTTTACTTTGGAAAGAAATTAGAAAATCTAAAGGTTCTTTTCATCTCCCAGATCCTGTTTTGATTGAAAACGATAAAATCTATAAAACAAACGAGGAGAAAGTTGAATTATTTGCTGACACTTTCGCAGCAAGGAGTCAGACTGAACATCTGCCTAAAGAAGAGCAAGAACGAAGAAGAACTATTGAAAACGAAGGGAGAAACATTGAACCACATGACAATGACAACACGTTATATATTAATAAAAATCTAACAATGGAGGAGCTTCTGTACTCACTTCGCCGTCTAAAATCTGGTAAAATTGCGACAGGATTTGATCCCATTTCTTACAACATGATAAAGCATTTTCCACAATGCTTTTTGAAAAAATTATTAGAGTTCTTCCAATTATGCTGGAATTCTGGAAAGCTGCAAATGGCTTGGAAGAAAGCAACAGTTGTACCTATCCATAAACAAGGAAAATCAAAAAGAAAATCTTCTAATTTTCGACCCATTTCTTTGACTCCTCACATTGGAAAACTTTTTGAGAGGATAATGAAATTCAGATTAGAACATTTCCTTGAAAAGAATGGGATTTTGCCAATATTTCAAGCTGGTTTCAGAAAAGGGAGGGGTGTCACTGATCATGTTAGTCTTTTAGCTTCACACGTCAAAAAAGCCTTGGCTAAGCGACAATCTACTTTAGCCACGTTTTTTGATATTCATAGAGCGTACGATTCTGTTTGGCATTTTAAATTATTGTCCAAGGCTCATGAAATTGGGATTAAAGGTCGTTTCCACATGTTTTTTACAATCATTTTTATCTGGAAGAACGCTACAAGTAAAATTAAATGGTGTGCTGTCAAGTACAAGATATGTTAACATGGGTGTCCCTCAAGGAAGTGTCATTTCTCCAATCCTCTTCTCATTGATGCTTTATGATCTTAATCAGATTGACACAAAAGGGGCAACTTTAGCTGCTTATGCAGATGATATTGCAATGTGGAAAAATGTAAATTGTAATTTTACAAAAAACAAAATCAAGCGTAATAAAATTGTTGAACAGTTTCAATTTGCGGTCAGTAAACTTGTTAATTATTTGAATTCAAACGGTTTTAACTTATCAACGGACAAATCGGTTTTTATTATATTTACAAAGAAAAATATCGATTTTGAAGGTAGGGACGCTGTAAAAGTACAAATAGGTGATTCTTTCATTTTCCCAAGTAAGCAAGTAAAATTTCTAGGCGTTATTTTTCACTATAAATTATTTTGGTGTAAACATATAAATCATCTCGTGGAAAAGGCAAGAAAGAAAATTGCGTTACTGCGAGTCCTAACTGGAATCCCTCTAATAAATTATGGATCTAATCTTATCCATGTCGCCTTAGGGACAGTTCGTTCGATTGTAAGTTATGGTCAAGAAGTATTTTTCACTGCACCAAAGACAGATTTACATAAGTTAACTAGTATTGATTCCTTAGCACTTAAAATTGCTTTGGGGCTTCCAAGATGGGCATCAATTGATATGACTTACAGGGAGGCAGGAGTTTTGCCTTTAAATGAACATAGGATGCTCTGTGCTTGTAGCTACTCAGCACGAGCAAGAAGGAAGTGTCATTTCTCCAATTCTCTTCTCATTGATGCTTTATGATCTTAATCAGATTGACACAAAAGGGGCAACTTTAGCTGCTTATGCAGATGATATTGCAATGTGGAAAAATGTAAATTGTAATTTTACAAAAAACAAAATCAAGCGTAATAAAATTGTTGAACAGTTTCAATTTGCGGTCAGTAAACTTGTTAATTATTTGAATTCAAACGGTTTTAACTTATCAATGGACAAATCGGTTTTTTATTATATTTACAAAGAAAAATATCGATTTTGAAGGTAGGGACGCTGTAAAAGTACAAATAGGTGATTCTTTCATTTTCCCAAGTAAGCAAGTAAAATTTCTAGGCGTTATTTTTCACTATAAATTATTTTGGTGTAAACATATAAATCATCTCGTGGAAAAGGCAAGAAAGAAAATTGCGTTACTGCGAGTCCTAACTGGAATCCCTCTAATAAATTATGGATCTAATCTTATCCATGTCGCCTTAGGGACAGTTCGTTCGATTGTAAGTTATGGTCAAGAAGTATTTTTCACTGCACCAAAGACAGATTTACATAAGTTAACTAGTATTGATTCCTTAGCACTTAAAATTGCTTTGGGGCTTCCAAGATGGGCATCAATTGATATGACTTACAGGGAGGCAGGAGTTTTGCCTTTAAATGAACATAGGATGCTCTGTGCTTGTAGCTACTCAGCACGAGCACTCAGTTACTTCTGAACTTGATGAAAGCACCTACGTTTCTAGAGAGATACGGAATAAAAAAGCATATACTTCATTGTCTGATTATGTATCTCCTCTTTTACATGCATGCAACTTTTCACTTGACAACATTGTTAAAATGACCAAATACCCTTTCCCCCTTTGGTTGATGAAGCAAGCAGATTTTTTCTATTCCTATGGTAATATTACTAAAAATGAGAATCCATTTTTGCTTGCTTCTCTTGTTAAAGAATTGATTTACACTGAATATGAATCTTATCTGCATATTTTCACTGATGGTTCAGTTTCGTGTACTTCTGAGGTTGGTGCTGCTTTCGTGATACCTTCCCTTAACATTGAAAAAAGATTTCATATTACCAAAGGTTGTTCTATTTTCACTGCTGAGTTATTTGCTCTTATGAAAGCTATTAATTTCATTCTTGATGTGCAAGTCTTACCAGAAAGAATACTGATTTTGTCAGATTCCAAGTCTGCTTTAACGGCTTTACACCTTCAAAATACATCAAGTCGTCCTGATCTCGTCAGTGAAATTTTATTTTCAATTCACCAGTTAATGATGCGAGGTTCCAAAATAACATTATTATGGGTACCCGGTCACTGCGATCTTCGAGGGAATGAACTGACTGATACCTGTGCAAAAGAGGCTTCAATGTGCAAATCGAATACAGTTTTATGTGATATTCCTTATTCGGTTCTTGAAATAAACAATATTCTGACAAAAGCACTCTGGGACCAGAGAAGAACACAGTACATTGAAGCTGCCATTCAGAAGAACAGATGGGATCTTTCTGCCCCCGGCAGTCATTGTATAAGTCCGCCAGGTTCTATTCCGAATCGAAATTTATTGCACAGAATACGGGTGGGTTGTTGGTTTGGCAGGTTTTTAAAACCATCTCCTTTGTGTGTCTGTGGTCAAAACCTTAATGTATCTCATTTTTTACTTGAATGTTCATTAACAAAAGCATATTTTCAATGTCTTCATGATAAAATTTTGTCTAAAAATCTACCTTTAACATTGCATAGTGTTTTTTGTCCCAACCCAGAAAATGGGTGGAGGCTAGCCAATTTGGCTGTAAATCTGATCAAGTCTCATCCACTTGGCAGATTTTTCTAACAGATTTTTTTTTTTTTTTTTTTTTTTTTTTTTTTTTTTAATGTTACTGCAAATCCCAAACGGACTATGAACATGGACCAAATGGAATATCCATGTGTCTGCGGAAAGCGTTTCGCTACCACCCGTGGCATGAAGATCCACAGAACAAAGATGGGATGTGTGAAGACTCATCTGAATGAGCAGCAGCGCACTGCATCAGCAGATAAGACGTCGGAAGACCAAGGCCAGGATTTAAACCACAGTGCCAAGGACATCCACGCTGTTGGTTCGGATGAGGAATTTGCACAGGCCTTCGATGCCAGGCGCCTGAAACTCAACCTGCCACGAGCAAACGAAACTGAAGATTGGGAGAAACTGGATGCAAAAATCGTCCAAAGACTCGATGCACTGATAGGGAAAAGCACCCTGGAACACAAACTAGCCACATATGGGGACATTGTGTATGCCACATGTAGAGACGCCTATGGAGCAAAACTACCCAAAGAGAAAACACCTCCAAAGAAATCCAGACGCCAAGAAAAGATGGACAAGATCAGGGTCCAAAAGAAAAACCTCAAGATGCAAATGAAGACCGCACTGCCAGCTGAAAAACAAGGCTTGGAAAAACTGTGGAAAGACCTGAAAGAAAAACACAGTGCCCTCAGCAAAGCAGAATCTGCGAGGAAGAGGAAGAGCAAAAAGAAGAAGACACAAGAGCGCTTCTTCAGAGACCCCTTCCAGTTTGCCAGAACACTGTTTGAGCAGCCAAAATCTGGGACCCTAAGTGTGGACAAAGGAGTTCTTGAGCAGCATCTGAGGAAAACATACTCTGACCCACAGAGCAAAGCACCACTCGACATTCAAGGTCTGGTGTGGCCAACCAACCCTGAGGAACAGTTCAATGGCAAGCCTCCAACGTTGGCGGAAATCAAGAAGGTGGTCGACAAAGCCAGAGCCAAATCATCACCAGGGCCAAACGGAATACCTTACCAGCTTTACAAGAAATGTCCCAAGGTGCTGGAGTGGCTCCACAGGCTGCTGCGATCGGCTTGGAGAAACCAGAAGATCAGCGGCCAGTGGATGACGGCAGATGGTGTGTACATCCCCAAAGAGCAAAACTCAAGTGACATTAGCCAGTTCAGGCCAATATCACTACTGAACGTCGAAGGGAAAATCTTCTTCTCTGTCATGGCAGCAAGGCTGACCAAGTACCTGATGGAAAACAAGTACTTGGATGTGTCAGTCCAGAAAGGTGGCATCCCAGGTGTGGCGGGCTGTGTAGAACACGCCACAATGATCTGGGACGCAATCCAAAAAGCAAAAACAGAAAAGAGAGACCTGGACGTAGTGTGGCTTGATCTGGCAAACGCATATGGATCTGTGCCCCAT
>JAMYXO010003285.1:0-7500 GCA_033310375.1 Conus canariensis | reverse complement strand
GTGGGGTGGGGCGTGTGTGGGTTGGTGGATGGATGGGTGGTATACTCTATGATGTCCACGTTTTTTTTTTTGTTTGTTTTTTGTTTTTTTGGTGTTTTTTTTTTGCGTTTTTCATTTGGCTTGCAATTTATAATTTTCAATTTTATATTTGATATATACTGTTAGTCTGTATTCACTGCACATGTTTACGAGGTGACAGCCCAGACGAAATGGCCCATGTTGGTTGATGAGGCTAAAGAAACAACACGATTTGTCTTGATTCGCATGCTCATCTCTTTTGCACTTTGTTAGTCTTGAGCAATTGTTCCCATACACATCCGTACTATGCATAGTAGGCGATGTTCTAATTTTCACATGTGTCTATAATTGTCCATTTTTTTCATACAAGTTTTAGATACATTTTGCTGTTTTCTCCATTTAGAGAATACGGAATTTTCTTTATTCTTCTGGCAGGGGAGCAGGTCTTCTTCTTCTCTCTTCTTCTTCTTCTTCTCTTCCTCCTCCTCTTCCTTCTTTTCATCATCTTCTTCTTCTTCTTCTTCTTCTCTCTCTCTTTCTGTCTCTCTCCACCCAACAGCTGCGCAGCGCACACGGGTTGTTGTCAGCTGTTGTTCCACAGGCTATGCACCTGCGTAGCAAGTTTGGAAAATCTAGCTTGAAAGATATGGAAAATATTGCAAGGAAACGGAAATGGGTGTTCAACGATCAGCGTGACCTTGACCTTGCCTTTGACCTTGATTTTTCGCAAGCAGTATCAGCATACCTTACCTAATCAACAAACAAATTTATGAGAGGCTGTCTTAAGTGGTTGAAGGACATTGCCAAAAATGTCCATTTTGGCTGACGTGGGACACACCCACCACCCACCCACCCACACCCACACACCACACACACACACACACAACAACAACAACACAACAAACAAACAAAAAACCGAAAAAAACAGACACGAACGAACTTAACAGTCTGCTTGCTTCTTAACAAGACTGACAGAAGTTGCAACATTTTATGCAAGAGTGAATCCGAAAATGGGGCATAGGTGCAAAAATTTTGTCACAACTGCGAGTTGTGACATTTTGTGCAGTCCTTCACTGCACAAAATGTCACAACTGGCACAAAATGTCACAATTGTGACATTTTGTGCAGGTGGTAACATTTTGTGCAGTAACATCATCCGATTGGTGGGACTCGAAGAAAAAATGTTCTAAAAAGGAAATAATGAAAAAAACGGGAAAGCGCCCCTCCTACACCAGCGAAAGACAAGGGGTTGAAAGTGCTCTCTCTGTTTTCTCTCTGCCCTTCCGTCATGCTTTTTTTGTGTGTGTTTTTTTGTGTGTGTTGGTTGTGTTGGGGGTGTGTGTGTGGTGGTGGCACGTGCCTGCGTGCGTGCTGCGGGGGTTTTGTGTGCGGGGGGTGTGCGGGTTTTTTGGGGGACAGGGGGCGTGCGTGCATGATGTATGTGTGTGTTTGTTTTTGGTGCGTGGGGGGTGGCTTGATGCGTGCGGCGTGCGTGCTCGGTGTGTGTGTGTGTTGGTTGTGTGGTTTCTGTCCCCCTTTTTTCCTCACCATTTTAAAGGAAAAAAACGCCCCTTTCAAATGTTTTGAAAGGTTTTTTTTTAAAATTAATTTAAAAGAAAGAAAAAGTCCCAAAGGGGAAAGGCCCCTCCCCAGTTCCCGACCGTCCCCCCGTGATTCCCCCTTTCTTTTTACAGCCGAAAGGACAGACCTGACCCCCCGGTTTCCCCCGCTGTGTTTTTTTACAGCCAAAGGTACAAACCTACTCCCCGGTTCCCCTTGCTTTTTACCCCCAAAAGGGAAACAACGACTCCCCCCTGAGCCCCGGCTTTTTACAGCCAAAGGACAGACCTGACCCCCCGTGATTGCCCCTGTCTTTTTACAGCCAAAGGTCCAAAAAGCTGAAGGGAAAACAAAAGGTTCAAAAAATTCATTAAAGGGGGACTTTTCCAAAATGAGAAAGAACTTCGACAGAAAACGCCACATTTAAAAGGGGGCGGGGCAAACGAAAAAAGAGCCAAAATTTTTTTTAATAATTTTCCAAAAAAATGGAAAAATTTTCAAGGTTTTTTAAAAACAGTAAAAAATACAAGACAAAACAGGGGGGTTTTTTTGACATCTTAGGCTTTTCCGGATGAACAACATTTAGGACAATAAAAAAAAAAAACGGAGCGATCTCCCAAATGGGCACAAATTGGGGTTTAAAATTTTTTGGGCACTCTAGCAATCGTCTTTTTTAACAAAACCAGCCACCCGTTTTGTTGCAAAAACCCCTCCCTTTGTGAGGAATTTTGCAACAAAACCCCCGACATCACCGTCCCCCGACAGAAGCGTGCTTTTTTACGTTGGACAGGAGTGGGGTTTTTACCGGGGCGGGAACTCCGGTTTTCAATTTTCCTGTGTTTTTTGTCAATGTTTTTTAAAAAAAATAGGCGCAAAAAAAATTATGACAAAATAAAAAATACATAAACTAACCCCTTACCTTTTCCCACATAAATGCCCCAAGGATTCTCGAATTACAGGACATGTTTTTTTGAACTTTGTCGTTTTTTGATTTGATTTATTTGTTTAAAACGTTTATAGATAATTTTAAAAACGAGTCTATTCTCGGATACAAAACTTTGCTCCCCCGCGATGAATTATGGTCAAAGGAGACGATCGAAGGCATTTCATCCTCGTTGAAAAAATGCCGGTCACATGAAAGATGTGGAAAGGAATCAAACCTTTTGGGGCCTAATGATCAATAAAAATTTTTTTTTATTGGCAAAGAATAATTAGTGTAGCTTTCAATTCCGAAATTTGGGAAAAATGTGCAAGATTTTTAGGGCGTGCTTTCCCACACAGGGAAAAAACCCCGGTTTTAGTCTCATTCGAAGGACTTGGGGGGAAAAGGAGTCAAAACCCAAAATTTTAATCTGAGGGAAAAATCCCCCGTACCGAAACGCCCCGGGGCGGAGATTCGAACCCCAACCCCAGAATCACCAAGATGGCATCCGGGCGCTCACCATGAGCTATTCCGGCCCCGTTTTTATTGATGTTTTTTTTAAAACGATATATGCCCCGGGGAAACGGCAAGGGGGAAAACACACGTATCAGACAGTGGGTGCAGTACAAATGATTACTTTGTCTGTCGACCCTTTTTGTTTACATTTTTTTAAAATTCCCATGGTTACAGGGGTCTTAAGTTTTGATTCCAATCTATTCCTGAAAAAACGTTTTTTGAGTCAAAATTGTAATATTTTCCAGTTCGGAAACAAACCTTTTCCCGCAAAGGGTTTTACTTTGGGGAAAATTATGGGGAAATTTTAAACATGTACGAGGGTGGGTTTTAAAAAATATACATGCAGTTTTTCAACACACACACACACACACACACGCACCAAAAATACACCAAAACCAACACACCAACACACACCACACACACAAAAACACACACACACACCCACGGGGGAATGGAGGAGAAAGAGAGAGAGAGAGAAGGAGGAGAGAGAGAGAAAAGGGGGAGAGAGACAGACAGACAGACAGACAGACAGACAACAGACAGACGGGGCATCACTGCATCCGGCTCACTTTTTGCTCTTTCCCAAATTGATTCCACAGCCCTTCCCTTTTTTGAAAGAAAACCCCCCTTTTTTGACAGTATTTACACCCATGTTCACCTTTTTTTAAAAATCCCAAATTTTATTTACAATGGGGGCAAATGTACACATTCATAATTCCAAAATTATTCCAACATGACGAATATTGAAGTCTAAAAACACAGGAATAATACCCAAATAGGAAAGGACAGTACATGTTTTTTTTTGTAATTTTTTACAGTTTTCACTGGGGTTTGGGGGGAGGGGGGGAGGTGGGAGGGCAACAGTTTCCAAAAGGGTGGGAGTCGAGGTTTTGGGGGACTGACAAGAGAGAGAGAGAGAGAGAAGAGAGAGGGGAGAGAAAAAAGAGAGAGAGAGAAAAAGAGTCTGTCTGTTTGTGCGAGGTGTGTGTGGTGTGTGTGGTGTGTGTGGTTTTGTGGTGTGTGTGTGTGGTGTGTGTTTTGTGTGATGTGGGTTTTTGGGGTGTGTGTGTTTGTGCACCGCGCACGTAAAAAAAGAGAGAGAGAGAGAGAGAGAGAGAGGAGAGAGGAAGAAAGAGAAGAGGGTTGGGGAGAGAGAATAAGTGTGGGGTGTATGTGTGGGTGGGGGTGTGTGTGGTGTGTGTGTGTGTGTGTGTGTGTGGGGAGGAGAGAAGAGAGAGAGAGAGAGAGAGAGACAGAGAGAGAAAAGAGAGAGAACAGAGGAAAGAAACCCAAAAAGAAAAGAGGGGAGAAGAGAGGGGAAGAAGAGAGAGAATATGTGTGTGCGGCTTGTGTGCATGCGCCCCGTGCAAATGGGATCGCGCTTGGGGTTTTTTTTGTGTGTGTGTGTGTGGTGTGTGTGGGGTTGTGTGTGTGGGGGTGTGTTTTTGGGTGGCCCGCGTGGTATGCGCGCGTGTTTTTTTTGTTGTGTGGTGTTGTGTGGTGTGTTTTGTGTGTGTTTGGGTGTTTTGTGGTGCATATGTGGTGTTTGTTTGTATTGTGTGGTGTGTGTGTGTGTGTTGGGTGGTGTGTGTGTGTAAGGGTGGTGGGGGTGTTGTGTGTGTGTGTGTTGTGTGTTTTTGGTGTGTGTGTGTGTGTGCTTTTTGTTGTGTGCGTGACAAAAGAGGGAGAGAGAGAGGGAGAGAGAGAGGGGAGAATGAATATTGTTTGTGTGTGTGTGTGTGTGTGTGTGTGTGTGTGTGTGTGTGTTGTGCTGTGTGTGGCGTGTGTGGGGGTGTTGTGTGGTGTGTGTGTGTGTGTGTGTGAGGGGGAAGAGACAAGACATAAAAAAGGGGAGGGTGAAGAGAGTGTGTGTGGTGTATCGGTGTGCTTGCGGGGCGCGCTTGTGTGTGTTGTGTGGGTGTGTTGTGTGTGGTGTGTGTGTGGTGTGTGTAAAGTGTTGTGGGAAAGAAGAGAGAGGGGGGAAAAAGAGAGAAGGGGTGAGAGAAAAAAGTTTGAGAGATAGAAAAGAGTGTGAGGGTTTGGGGTGTGGTGGTATTTTGTGTGTGTTGTTTTGGGTTTTGTGTGGGGGGTGTGTGTGTGTGTGTGTGTGAGAGAGAGAGAGAGAGAGAGGAGGAGAGAGAGGAGAGAGAGAGAAGAGAGAGACAGAGAGACAGAGAGGGAGAGAGATAGTGAGTGTTTGTGTTATGGGGGTGCGGGGCGTGTGTGTGTTTTTTGGGTGTGTGGGTGGTGTGTGTGTGTTTTGTGTTGGGGTGTGTTGTGGTGTGCGTGAGAAGAGAGAGAGAGAGAGAGAGAGAGGAGAGGGGAGAAGAAGAGAGAAAACAGAGAGAGAGGGGGAAAAGAGAGAGAGAGGGAGTGGGGTGGGCAGTGGTTTTTTCGTGGTCCCGGTGGGAAAAAAGGGGGGGAGAGGGGAGGGAAGAGAGGAGAGAGAGGAAAAAAAAATGTGTGGGTGTGTGTGGGCGGCGTGCGTGCGTGTGGGGGTGTTGTGGGGGTGTGTGTTTGGGGTGGGGTTGTTTTTTTGTATGTGAGGGGGGGTGAGTTTTTTGGGGTGTGTTGTGTGTGTGTGTGTGTGTGTGTGTGTGTGTGTTGTGTGTGTGTGTGCGTCTTTCTTGTGTGCGTTGTCTCGTGTGGGGGGTTTTAAAAGAGAGAGAAGAGAGAGAGAGAGAGAGAGAGGGGGGGGGGAGGGAGGGAGGAGAGAATTTATGTGTGGGGGTTTTGTGTGTGTGTGTGTGGGTTTTTTGTGTGGGGGAGTGTGTGTGTGTGTTGTGTGTTTTGGTGGGGTGGTGTGTGTTTGTGTGCGTGTGTGAGTGGTGTGTTGTGGGGGGTGTTGTGTTTGGTGTGTGGTTGTTGTGTTTGGTGTTTGTTGATGGAGAGAGAGGGGGAAGAGAGAGAGAAGGAGAGAGGAGAGGAAGAGATATAAGAATTTTTATTTGAAAGTCTTTAAAAAAAACCAAAGGACATAATTTGATTCAACATTGCAAAAACCCGAAAAAACAAACATCACAAGAAAGGGCATAAATCATCGGACCAAAAAAAAATCAAAGACATGATCAGCCAGAAATTCCTACCAGTAGGGTCAACATATGAAATGCATAATAAATGCCCCCTGGGGGGGTACTAAGAAATAATTATATACAAAATGCTTTTAAAGACACAGAAGAGAGAAAGAGGAAAAAGAGAAGAGAGAGAGAGACAGACAGACAGACAGACAGACAGAATATTGATAATAATCCACAAATGAAAAAATTTAAACAAAATAGAAATGATAATATAATAACAATAATAATCAAAATCAAAATAATGAAAAAAATGCTGTGAAAATAATAGCAAAAATAATAATAATAAAATCAAAAAAGATAATTAATAGAAATAATAATAATGATAATATAAAAATAATAATGCAACAACTGGTTCAAAGGTGCCGAAGGTTCTAAGACGTGATAAGAACAACATATGTTAAACTTTTCCATCAATAATTTTTACAAACACCTCCCACCCACCCCCCCCCCCCACACCAAAAAATACGCCGCATCCCGGGCTCAATCCATGGCAGGGGGAAAAAAAAAGACAAAAAAAGAAGACAGGATCCCTGAAAAGAAGAGAGAGAGAAAAGAGAGAGAGAGAGAGAGAGAGAGACAGACGACGACAGAAGACAGACAGACAGACAGACAGGGAGACAGACAATGGCAGAGCAAAAATTTTGAAAACAGGTTAGTTTCTTGTTCGCCACAGTGTTTAAAAATAGCGACAGCGAGCTCTCGGTTCACCAAACCAGTGATTGAGTCACTGTGTAAATGACGTCCAAAAAAAGCAAGAAAGAAAGGGCAGACGGGAAAAAGGGAATGAATGTAAGCGAATGTCCTGAAAAGAAAAAGGGGGACGAAAAAAACGAGGAAAAGGACAAAGGGGAATGAAGAAAAAAGTGAAAAAGAGGGATGAGGGGAAGAAAGACAGGAAAAAGGAAAGAAGAAGAAAAAAGGAAGGGGGGGAAAGGAAAGAGGGGAAGGAAAGAAAAAAACAAAAAATGAAGAGCAGGGGGGGTGGGGGGGGGGGGGGAGATAAACATGAACCCTTGGGACGAGGTCTGGCTTGTAACATGGTGCAGCTGTCCCTGTGGTGGTGTCGGGGAAAAGTAACAAGAAAAAGGGGGCCCCCGGGGACGACACAAGTCAACACCAAGCACGCCACCCCCCACGCTAGACCACCCCCTCTCCACCCCTGGACTTTGGCCAGTCTGGACGTGACCTGGTCATAGGGCCAGGGCCCGGGCCCTGCCCCCTTCACGGGGGCACGTGGCCCGCCCTGCCCTGTACACCGTGACGACCCTCACACGACTACAAAGGTCGGGGGCACACGTGCACAGGAAGGTAACCCCCGAGAATCCAGGGGTCCCTGTAAAGGGGGGCACCCGAAAAACATGTCGAGACAAGTACTGTACACCTCCCCCCTGGCTGGCTGTTCACACA
>JAMYXO010003284.1:0-20606 GCA_033310375.1 Conus canariensis | reverse complement strand
GAAAAATATGTAAAATTTCGGAACATACACACCCCACGCACACACAGCCCAGAAAAGAGGGAGAAGAGAGGAGAGAAGGAGAGGAGAAGGAATAGGGAAAAAAATTGGGGGAGAAGATGGAGTGGGGAGAGAGAAAATAAAAAAGGGGACAACAAAATAATTTTTAAACAAGTTTTTAAACCCATTTTGCAAAAAAAAAAATATATATATCCACCCAAAAACACACCACAAAACACACACAAAACAAAAACAAAAAAACAAAAACACAAACCAAAAACACCATATTTTATTTTTAAAGGTTTTTATATTTTTTATATATATTTTAAAAAATCCCCCAAAATTAAAAACACACACAATTTTTAAACATTTTACATTTTTTGGGCGCGGTGTGGACCACACAAACATTAAAAAACCAAAACCAAAACAACACCACAACCCCCCCCAAAAACCCCAACATATATTTTTTAATTTATTTTTTAATTGGGGGGTACAAAATTTAAATTCCCTTTGGGCCACTTTTAAACAAAATACATAAAAACATACTACTTTTTTTCCCCACTTGGGTTGTTATGTTTATATATATATATTTATATTTTTATATTTTTATAAAATATTTTTTTGGGAAAAAATATAAAAAAGTTTTTTAAAAAAAATTAAAGGGTGCTAAACCCCTTTGGGGGACAAAATCTTTTTAAAAATATTTTTAAAATGAAGTGGTAAAATCTAAAAGCTTGTTTCTAGCGTTGCTTTTGGGGACCCTGAAGATTAGCAACGCTAGAAACAAGTTGTAGATTTTCCCCATTTTCTTTTTTTAAAAAAATTTTTTTAAAAAAATATATAAAATTTTATATTTTAAAATTTTTTTATTTTAATTTTTTTAATTTATATTTTTAAATTTTTTGGTTAAAAGTTTTTTAAAGGGTTTTAAAACGAAATCTAAAAAATTTGTAGATTTCGTTTTTTTTAAAAACTTTTTAACCAAATGTTGTCCCCAAGGGGTTTTAAAGAAATTTTAAAAAAAATCTTTTTAGGCCTTTTTAAAATTGTTAACCATATTATATAATACCTTTATATTAAAAATAAATATATAATTTTTATATATACATAAAAATTTAATTTGTTTTAAAATGAAAAAAGAAAAAAAAAATTGGGAAAAAAAAAAAAAAGGTTTTTAAAGTAAAAAGGGAAAAATGGGAATTGATTTTTGGCTTTGGAGATCACTTGTTGGTTTTTACTTTTTTGGGGTTTGTGGGGATTTTTGGGGGTTTTTTTTTGTTTTGTTTGTTTTTGTTTTTTTTTTTTTTTTTTACGCAGAAGGTGGGTTAAGGGGTTAAGGGGTTTTTTTTGGGTGGTTTTTTTTTGTTTTTTGGGGGGGCCCTTGGTTTGGTTTGGTTTTGGGGAGATTTTTTGGGGTTTTCTTTTGTTTTTTATTTTGTGGGGTTTTGTGGGGTTTTTTTTTTTGGGTTTTTTTTATTGTTTTTTTTTTTTTTAAATGGATTGGGGGGGTTGGGTTTGGGTTTTTTAAAAAAAAATAGGTGGTAAAAATGGTTTTGGGTTTGATGGATTCGGGAAGGGGGGGTTCCACAAAGGGGTTTCCCCGGGAAAGTTCTTAAAATTGATTTAAAAATTGGTCAATTCTGGGGATTGGATATGGAGTTTGCGGGAGTTTCTCGACGAGTTTTTTTTGAAAAATTGTTTCATTAAAGTTTGTTGGGGCATTTCCGGTCGGGGTTTTTCTTGGGGATCATTAGCCCTTTGTGGTTTTTTAGTTTCTGGCCCCCGGAAATGGAAAAGATTGTAAATTGAGGGTTTTTTAAAATCAGAGCTTTCGGGGGTTGGGTTTTTTTTCAGAAGGATTAATTTGTGGGCGTGTTTTTTGTAGGCGGGAATTTGGTTTTTGGGGGTTTTTTGCCCCCTTGCGAATCCTTTATAGTCGGATGCTTAAATTTTAAAACAAAGACTTTTTTAATGGCATGGAAAAAAAGTTTTGTGAATAAAAGGTCAAGAAAAGTTGTTTAAATTTTGGGGTTGAGCTGATGGGATTTTTTCGGGGGAAAGCCTTTTGAAAGGAGAAAAAGGTTATGGGGGTTTTCCGCTGAGACTATTGTCAATTATTAGTCCTAATACTTTATGATAAAAGGTGACTTTTTAAAACAAGTATATTATGAGGTGTATAGGAGGGAAATCATTGGTGAGTTTTTGTTTTTTTTGGGCCTGTTGTAATGTACACCCATTTTTGGGTTTTTTGGGGGTTTAAAGTGACATGTGATTTATTTTCGGTCCTTTTTTCAAGGTCGTTAGGTACTCCCCTTGAAAAAATGTTTTGAAAGACGGGAAAGGTTTAAATTTTGGTGGTGGGAATTGTGGTGTCTTTCTGAAAAGGGTGGGGAATGTAGATCTCCCCATGTGGGGGGTAGGTCTTTAAAATGTAGTTTGGGAAAAGAGTAGGGGGCCAAAAAAGGAGTTGTGGAAACCCCCCTTATTTAAAAGTTGTTTTTAAAAGGGAGACGGTCTTTCCCCCGATAAGAGTTTGTTGTTTTTTTTGTAAAATGTATGATTTTGGGAAGGGATAAGGGCGTTTTGAAAGCCCGTATACCCCCCAGTTTTGGGAATAAGGAGATTGTGGTCAATGACATCGAATGTTTTTTTAAAAAACCCAACGAATAAGAAAACCACAATATCTTTTCTTTATTAATATTTTTTAAAGCCACAAAATCTAAAAGATTGTTTAAATTTCCCCAAAATTGGAGGGTGTTTCTGTTTTAAAACCAGCCCTGCCCGGGATGGAGAAAATTTCGAAATTGTTGAAGTGTAAAGGATGTGTTTTTTTAAAAAGCTTTTTCTGAGGTTTGGAAAAGGATAGATAAGTTTGATATTGGTCTGTAGTTTAAAGGGGATCAGTATTATCCCCAGATTTTTTTGAATGGGATAATTTTTTGTTTTTTAAAACCCCATTGGGAAAAAAAATACTTTTATTTTTAAAAAAATTTTTTGCAAAAAATTAAAGATATAGGGTTAAAAGTGTAGTTATAACTGGCCCGAGATTTTCCCAGAATTTTGCCATTTTGGCATTCTAGAAAAAGTTTTCCCGGGATGTTTGAGATGGGGGTAGGCACTGATAAACCTCGGAAAAGTTATGAGTGGAATGTGTTTTTTCGGGACGTGATTTTTTTTTTGGGACAAAATTGTTGGGGGTTTTTTTAAGTTTTAGAGCTTGAATGATCATTTGTAACAACTGTTTTCTGGAAGGGTTTTGAGAAGGGGAAGTGTTAATTTGGGTTCAGAAAAACCCTTTTATAAAATTTGTTTTTGAAGAAGAACTGTTATTGTTAAGCTGGTTTATTGTTTGCCAAAACCAGTTTTGGATTTTTTTTTGGGAATTTAAATTTAATCCCCTTTTAGTATTTTTTTTTTTCCCCTGCGCTTCTGAAGTTTATTGCATTTCTTAGTGTTCTTGATTTTTTCCTTCATACCCAGGGCTTTCAAAAGGTCTCAAAAGGGAAAGCATGCCTCCTGTATTTTTCTTTCGTGTCCCACGGGGGTTTGGGAATTGTTTTTACTTGTTTGTTTTTAACCGGGCATGTCTGTTTTTAGACTTCTGAAAAAAATTTCGATCAAAAGTCAATCGCTGAATCTGGATCGGGTAATATTGTATCTGTTTAAATTTTGGGTTTCCTTTAAAATTCAACCCAAAAAATTTTGTTCTTTAAAATTTTTGGAAAAGCAACGTTTAGGTTTAGGGTTTTTGGCCGGTTTTGGGGATTTTCCCCTTTATGTTTAGACCATTAAAAAAACAACGGGAAATGATCACTAGAAAAAGAAGACTGGTACAAAAGGCCTTTTTGTTGTTTTTTTCATTTGGACTTTGGATATGGTCAATGATTGTCTTTGAAGTTGGTGGGGGTTCTGGGGGGGTTTTTTTGAAAACCCCTGTTTGTAAATTAAATTTCCCATTATCGTTTGGTCCTTTGGCTGTTTGGTTTCAAAAAAATTTTCATTGTGGGCCCCGGGGTTAAAACGACTCTTTTACTTTCAAAAGAAACCTGCGTCCTCATAGTAAACAAATTTTTTTCAGTCCGCTGACTCTTTCTGCTGGGTTCCGATAGAAAAACCCTTTTTAAAAGGGGTTTCGTGATTTGTTCAGTGTAAATTTTGTATCCACCTGCTTCTACGTCGGGTGTTCTAGGGGGGAAAATTTCTCTTGAAGTTGAGAGATTAAATGATATACACTAGAAACCTTTCTCCTTTGTCTTTGTAGGGTCTTTTTCGAACGATATTTATAACCGGGGGACTGAAAATCTTTATCCAAATTGCGGGGTATTTAGTCTTGATTGGGGGAAAAGCCCCGAAAGGGGAATGGCTTTTGGTGGTTCGTTTTTTAGGGTCGGGGAATATGAGATTTTACTGACTGCACAATTGATTTTTAAAAATGGCAAATTCTCAGCCCATCTTCGAGGGGCCTTGGGATTTTGGTTTGTGGCCCATTTTTATGCCCTGATTTGCACAAGAAAAAGGGGAAAAAAAATTTGAAAGAGGAAGAAAGGGGACACGTAAAAAAAAGTAAAAAAAAATTTGATGAAAAAAAAAAACCCAAAAAAAAAAACAACAACAACAAAAAACAACAAAACAAAACAAAAACCCCAAAAAAAAAAACCAATAAAAAAAATTTGGTAGTTTTGGAACCCAAGCGTGGTTGGGGAAATAGGTTTACGAAATGCATTTAAAAAAATTTTAAAGGTTGAAAACCCAAAATAATTGCGTCAGGTTGAAAAGGACAAAAAGTACGGCAAGACTAAAAAGGCCAAAAATTCCTGTATTTTTGCACGCACAAAATCACAACTCTTTGTATCTGAACCCCACAATTTTATGGGGTTAATCAGTTTTAAATTGAAAATGGGGCTTGGGGTGAATGAAAAAGACTCGTTTTTAGTCTTCAATACGGGCTCGCGTCAATTCCCAATGTCAGCACATTTTGTTTGTCCTTTTTAAAACAATGAGTGGCAGCACTTCGTTTGTCGACGCCCCAGTTTTTGGGGGGTTTTCAAAAATCCAATGTCACCCACATTTTTGCCCTGTTTTTTTTAACCCACTGAGTGGGCAGCATTTTCGTTTGCGACGCACCAGTTTTTGTTTGTTACAAACACTCCCTGCCCAGAAATTTTTTGGCCCTGTTTTTTTAAACCCAAAACCGGAGTGCAGCACTTCGATGTCGACGCTTCAGTTTTTGTTTTGCCCAAAAACCACAAAAAACGACTTCTTGGGGATAAGAGTTAAACTCGTAAAAATAGTATGAAATTTACATTGACAGGAAACCGACAGATGAGGGGGCCGAAAAGGGGAAAAACGAAACAAAAAAACCCAACCCCAAATACACATGGGTTTTACATACTCTCAAACCCACAATACGCACGCACGCACACCCCGCAGGGCCGCCATGCCCCACGAAGTACACACACAAACACACAACACACACAACCATTACACACACTTTGGTGCGCCCCCAAAACCAAGCATGAAAGAAAAACTTTTTAGAAAATGCGTTCATAAAAATTAGATATGGCATACAAAAAATAGACTTGGATGAAAAAAATTTAATAAGGTATAAACACGACCAAACCCATGTTTTTATGAAGTGGGTACAAACATATCCAGTAACAACCCTTAGATATGCGCAGATATACTTGCACATGGATGATGAAATTTAAAAATTTTCCCCCTTAAAATACCCCATGTGATATGAAATGGATATAACAAAGCGGAAAAGGGGGGGAAGAAAGCAATGATTTTTGAAATTTAAGGATGCATACAGGCGACGTGTTAAATTTAAATTTAATGAGGGGCATGGGGGGGGGGAGCTTTGGGTTTGGGGTTGCTGTGACAGGGGAAAAAAGCAGTCCTTTGTTCAGCAACCCGAACGCAAAAAAGGATGTAGTGGGGTAGAGGGGTGTACTTTACTGTGGTTGGGGGTGGTAATGTGTGTGGTGGGGGATTGTAAGGGTAATGTGTTGGGGGGGGTGGGAAGGGGTGTTGTATTGTGAAAGTGTTTTGGTGGGCGTTGTTGGGGGTTGGGGGGTTGGAAGGGGGGATTGAGGGATGGTTTGTTGTGCTGGGGTGGGAAATTTTGCCAAGTTGGGGGTTTTGAGGTTGAAACTTTAGAAAGTGTTTTTGGAGGGGGGGGGTGTGTTGGTTGGGGTGGGTGTGTGGTTTTGGACATGGGGGGGGGGGTGATGTGCTTTTGGGGTTTGGGGGGGATGGGTTGCGGGGTCACGTTTCTGTATTTTTCTTTGGGGGGGTTTGCCCCTTTCTAATCGTGGAAAGGAAAAGGAATATGTGTGTGTGGGGGGTTTTTGTAGGGGGGGGTTTGTTTTTGAAAGGGCCCCCGTTGATCCCAAAACCGTTTTTTATTTTTAAAACCCCACTGGAGATTTTTGGGATTTTGGGGGGGTTTCGGGGGGAAATCAGTTTCATATTTAAAATAGGTGGACTTTTTAGTGGTCTTTGGGGGGCGTTTGTTTTGGGAAAGGGACGGTCCCTTCTTGCTCTTTTTGGGGTGGTGGGCCTGATGTGTTGGGGGGTTTGGGGTTTCTTGTGGTTATTAGTGGGACAGATTTTGGGAAAGGAAAGGGGGAACTTTCCCGGCCAATGAAAGGGGGGAATTTTAGTCGGGTCTGGGGTACATGGGCTTTTTTGGCCCCCCCCAGTTTGGGCCGGGGAAGGAAGGATTTTTTGGTTTTCTAGGTAACTGACCCCCTCTTGAGGGCGGAGAGGCAAAGGTTTGGGGCCGTGGTTTCGTGCGCCAGGGCCTTTAAAGTGGTGTTGACCAAGGGGGGGGGAAGAAGGGAAAGGAAAAGGCCTTTAGTGAAGCACGGGGGATCGTTTTGCCTGAGTGGTGGATTAATTTTTGACCCGGGTCTCCCTACAGGAAACCGGGCTTTCGAAGAAAAAGGGAAGGAAAAAAGGGAAAAAAGACGAAGAAGAAGGAAGAAGAAGAAGGGGGGGGAAGGTGGTAGGAGGAGGAGGAAGAAGAAGGAAGAGAAGAAGGAAGAAGAAGAAAAGAAGAAGAAGAAAAAGGGAAAGAAAAAGGGGAAAAACGAATGAAAATAGTCAAAAAAAAAGAAAGGGTTTAAAGTTACGGAAATTAAAAATTAAAACAGGAAAGAAAAGAAGGGACAAAAAATTCCCTTCTATTTCCACTGTCGGGAGAAGACCCTTCCCCCTCCCCCCCCACCCCTCCTTTGTTCAAGCGAAGAGTGACGTTTTAAATCGTTTGCCCCAAAGGTGACGGTTTGGTCTGCCCTTTTGGCCCCCCGGCTCGGGACGGATCCCCACGGCAGCAAATTTAACCAAAACAGATTTGGGCGGGGGTACCAGAAACCCCCGAAACTTTTACGGGAAAAAAGGGACCCGTTTTTTGTAAAACCACGGACCACGGCAGCAACGATCCCTAGGGAATTAAGGGTCCCAAAACTTTCATTTTTTCAAAAAAAAAAAATTTGGGACTATCAAGACTCCCCCTTTTCCCAACAGATAGCCTCTTCTCTCTCTCTCTCTCTCTCTTCTCTCTCAAAACCCCACAACCCCCAAATATATATATTTTTATATATTATAAACTTTCACACAAAACACACACACAGAGTTTAGTTTGAATTAAAGGGTTTAGCAGATAGAAAAGCCCAGACAAAAGACAGAAAATTTAGATAGATACTTAGAAACTTAAAAGCATAGATAGAAAACGATAGAAAAAAAAATAAAGAGGTGGATTTTGGCCTTAGGAAAAAAATCCCCCGGCCTTAGGTGCTCCATTGATCCGATAATGATGCTCAAAAAAAAAAATAGGATAGATAGACAGATAAATTTAATTAAAGGGGCCAAATTTTGCGACAGAGGGAAAAAAAAACGCATAAAACCCCACCCCCAAACCCCAAAACGCAAAGCAGCAAAACACACATAAAACCCAACAATTTACACCTTTACACACACACAACCCCACACAACACCAAAACCCCCCAACCCCACACACCAACCACACACCCCCAAAAACTACAAACACAAAAAACAACCACACCAACACACACAACCAAAACCAAAACCCCACAACCACACACACAAACGTATGCACGTTGCAGCACGCACACAAACTGGGGAAAAGTTTGTTAGCTGAGCTTGTTTTAAAGGGGATTTCCCTCCCAAAGTTACACTTTTTTTCTGAATGAGTAACCGAGTGTGTTTTAAGTTTTTGCGAACCCACTTTTTCTCGGCATCCTCCAACTTTCCCCTTCCCAACAGTAAAAAACCCGGCCAAACAAGAGGAAGGATTGGGTTTTATGGGCTACTTCAACATTGTTCTTGTGCCCTAAAACATCCCTTCCCACAGAAAAATCCCCGGCCGCCCCCGGGGAAACCTTGGTAGGGGGCTACTTAACATTGTTCTCTTTTGCCCTCCAAAAAATCCCTTCCAAAAAGTGGGCCCCGGGCCCGACTCAGAGGATTTCGGAAAAGGGGTTACTTGAACAAAAAAGTAACGCAGAAAATGAAAAAGACAGCAAAACGCCAGTGTGATTTGCATGGACCTGATGTCGGGTCTCCACAATAGCGCCAGTTTGTTTTTCCCTGGATCGGGATGTTTTGTCTCCACAAAACCCAAAGGCCAGTTTTTAAATGGGAGTGTGATTTGCGGGGGATCTGATGTTGTCTCCCCCCAACTTTTAGGGCCAGTGTAAATTTTGCAGGGGTTTCGGGATGTCTTTTCTCCACACTTTAGCCCCCAGTGTGATTTGCAGGGGTTTGGATGTCTGTTTTTCCAAACCAAAAAGCGCCAGGGTGATTTGCTTTGGATCTGAGTCTGTTTTCCACACTTAGCGCCAGTGTGATTTGATGGTTTCTGAGTTTTGTTTTCCACCATAGCGCCAGTGTGTTTTTTGCATGGTTTTGATGTCTGTCCCCAAAACATAGCGCCAGTGTGATTTGCAAATTGGATCTAAAATGTCTTTTCCTCACCCTTTTTTAAGGGCCTGTTTTGCCAAAATTTGGCCCCATGGAAGGATCTAAATGCCCTTTCCCCAACCATAAACCCCATTTTTTTGCGGGGTTTTTGATTTTGTTTTAAATGGAGTTGTTTTGGGTTGAGCTGTCCCCACATTAGCGCCCAGTTTGATTTGCATGGAGATTGTGTTTTGTCTTCACAAAATTGGGGCCAGTGTGATTTGCAGGATCTGTTGCGGGAAAATTCGAAAGATTCAATACCCAAAAAATTTTTTCCCAAAAACAGTGACATATTTAATAATGGGGTTACGGGGGGAAAAAGGGCCCCGGGGCAATTTCAGGAAAAGCTGAGTAAATTCCCCCCCTAAAAAAATAGGGATTCTTCAAACCCAATCAAATAAAGGCCTGGTTATGAACGGGGAAGTTTTCTTCAAAATCCATAAAAATTTAAAGGGCCTGGTTAGGGAAACAGGGTTTCTTCAAACCCATCAAATTTAAAAGGCTTTTTTATGAACGGGGAGTTTTCTTAAATTTTCCTCAAACTTAAGGAAAGGTTTAAAGAACGGAGTTTCCCTTCAAAAATCCACCCAACCAAAGGGCCCCTGGGTTTTTGAACAGGAGATTCTTCAAATCCATCAAATTTAAAGGGCCATGGTTTTTTGAACAGGGATTCTTCAAATCCATCAAAATTTAAGGCCTGGTTAGGGAACAGGAGTTTCCCTTCAAAGCCATCAAATTTTAAGGTTTGGTTTTTATAAACAGGGGGATTTTTAACTCCATCAAATTTAAAGGGTTTGGTTTTTTTAAAACAGGAGTTTTTTCAAATCCACCCAAACAAAAAGCGGGGTTTTTTTGGAACAGGAGTTTCCCTTTAAAAATCCAATAAAAACTTTGGGCCGGGTTTATAAACCAGGAGATTTTTCAAATTTCCATCAAATTTAAAAGGCCTGGGTTTGGAAAAAGGGATTCTTAAAAAATTTCCATAAATTTTTAACCGATTAGTTGAAAGGGATTTTTTTCAAAAACCAAATCAAAAATTTAAAGGGCATGGTTTTTTGAAAGGGGGTTCTTCAAAAAAATAAATTCAAACTAAAGGCTGGTTTATGAACAGGAGATTCTTAAAATTTTCCTTTTAAAACAAAAGGTTTTGGTTTATGAACAGGAGTTTTTTTCCCAAATCCACCCAAACTAAAAGGGCCGGGGTTTGCAAATTCATCTTTTGGGTGTAAAAAGTCTATTTTGAAAAATTTTTTAAAACAGAAATGTCGGGTTTCTTATCTTAAAAGAAAACGATCAAATTTCCATGAAAGTGAAAACCCTTTAACCTCTTAGACCCCTTTAAACAGCTTTTTTTAAAACCATTTTTTAACCACAAGGGAAATAAAAGGGGAAAAAGTAGTGTACTTTTTTATTGTTTTTTTTAGATTTTTAAAAAAGAAAAAAAAACCCTTCAAATTTAATCGCTTTGTTATTGCGGTAAACTCCCCAGTTCGTAAAAATTTTGCCGCCAAAATTTTTTTTAACCCCTTTTCTAATAGGAATTTTTTGAAAGGACAAAGCCGGGGTCATTGGTCATTTAATAAAACCACTTTTAAACCCTTTGGTTTTTGGGGGTTAAAATTTTGGGAAAGAAAGGGGTTTTCCCCTTAAAAAGTCCCAAATTTTGTTTTTCCTTTTCTGAACAAAACCGGCCCTTTCCCTTTGGCCTTTTCTAAAATTTCCTTGTGAAATGAAATTGCGGAAAGGGTCCCAAAGTTAATTCTTTTCCCCGGGGGATGGTGGGGATCCCATTTTTTAAAACTTTTTTAAACAACTTAAAAAATTTTTTTCCAAGATTTTGGGGAAAAGGGGGAAACCTGGGTTTTAAAACAATGTGTTTTATAAAATTTTAAATAACCGAAGTCCCATGTATTTTATGAACCCTTTAATTTAAAAAGGGACGAAGGGAAGGGATTTTATGTCAAAAACCCCTTTTAAATTTAAACCGGTTTGACAAAAAAAACCTGAAAAAGCCCCAACTAAAAAATAAAAATGCTGCGTGTAAAATTTAACCCGACAACGATACCTGGGTGGGGGGAAAACGCCACTCGTTTTTCTCATTTTCCAGCGCCCGGGTCGACCCAAAAAAATTTTTAAAGGTTTGAAAAAACAATTTTTGGAAAAACTGGGTTTCTTGATGTCCAATTCCCGCAAAACTTTTTCTTGTTGGGTATTTTTTTTTCGGGAAAACCCCTAAAGGGCACCCCTTTCCCCCTTATGGGACAGTTTAAAAAGTGATAGTAGAAAAACAAACTGATTCCCCCGTGTGTGAAAAGAGAACCAGTAAAATGAGCATTTTTTTGAAAGCGAGCGACTGAAAATGAAAAAAGGGAGAGGTTAAGCCCGGGTATTTCCCCCCGGGGAAAAGAAACCCAAGGGCCGAGGAAGAGAGAGATGGAGAGGATTGACAAAAGGAGAAGAAGAGGGAGAGAGTGTATAAGGAGATTTTGAGAAAAAGGAAAAACCGTTTTTAGAAAAGGAGAGAAAAAGAGTGATCGAAAAACGGAATTGGGCAGGGAAGGCGCCCCATGGGGGGGTTTTTGAAAGGGGCCGCCCAAATGGGGGGGGCTGAAGGGGCGCCTTTTGGGGGGGGTTTGGGAAGGGCTTTCATTAAGGGGGGTTTTTAAGGGCGCCATGGAGGGGGGTTAAAGGGGCCCCAATGGGGGGGGGGTTTTGAAAGGGGGGGGCCTTTGCAAGGGGGTTTTTGAAGGGCCCCAAAGGGGAGGGGTTTGGAAGGGCGAATTGGAAAAAGGGGGGGTGTTGGGTTGGGGCCCTTTGGGGGGGTTTTTGAAGGGGCCAAGGGAAAGGGGGTTTGGGGGGGGCCCCAAGGGAGGTGGTTAAAGGGGGCCGCCTTTTGGAGTGGTTAAAGGGGGCCCGTCTTTTGGGGGGTTTAAAGGGCCCGGCCATGAAAGGGGGTTGAAGGCCCCCCAAGGGAAAGGGGGTTTGGGAAGGGCGCCGGGGAGGGGGTTGAAGGGGGCCCCAAATGGGGGGGTTTTAAATTTAAAGGGGGCCCCCCCCCCCAAAGGGGGGGAAGGGAAAGTTGAAAGGGCCGCCATGGAGGGGGGTTAAAGGGGCTTTAATGGAGGGGTTGGGGGCCCCAAAAATGGGAGGGTGGGGTTTTAAAAGGGCTTTAAAGGAGGGGGTTAAAAGGGCCCCAAAAATGGAGGGGGGGTTTGGAAAGGGTCCATGGGGGGGGGTAGAAGGGGGCCATGGAGGGTTAAAGGCCCCCAATGGAAGGGGTTTGGAAAGGGGCGCTTTGGGAGGGGGGGTTGAAGGGCCCCCCAAATTTGGGAAGGGGGTTGAAGGGAGTCATGGGGGGGGGGTTAAAGGGGGGTTCTGAGGGGGCCCCCTTGGGGGGGGGGGTTAAAGGGGCGCCATGGGTGGTTTAAAGGGGCCCGGGCCTGGGGGGGTTGAAGGGGCGCCATGCGGGTTTGGGTAAAGGGCGCCCAGGGGAAAGGGGTGAAGGGGGCGCCCAAAAAAGGGCGGGGGTTGAAGGGTGCCATGGGAAGGGGGTTAAAAGGGGGGCCAGGGAAAGGGGGTTGGGAGGGGCCCCCTTCCCAGGTTTTTGGGAAGGGCCCCGGGGAAGTTGGTTTAAGGGGCCCGGGGAAGGGGTTAAAGGGGGCGCCAATGGGGGGGGTTGAAGGGGGCCATGGAGGGGGGGGGAAAGGGGGGCCCCTTTTGGAAGGGGTTAAAGGGGCCCTTTTGGAGGGGGATTTTAAAAAGGGCCCCAAATGGGAGGGTTGAAGGGGCGCCCTTTGGAGGGGGGGGAAAGGCTTTCATGGGGGGGTTGGGAAAGGGCGCCTTTGGATTTGGGTTTGGGGGGGCCTTTTTTATGGAGGGGTTGAAAGGGCAAAAAAGGGGGAAAGGGGTTTGGGTGGGTTTGCCATGGAGGGGGGTTGGAAGGGCCCCCAATTGGAGGGAAGTTAAAAGGGCCCCAAAATGGAGGGGGTGAAGGGGCCCCTGGGGGTTTTTTAAAGGGGGCCCCGAAAATAGGGAGGGGTTTGGGGAAGGGCGTCGGGAGGGGGTTTGAAGGGGGTTTTAAAAAAAGGGCCCCCTGGAGGGGGTTGAAGGGCGCCAGGGCAGGTTTGGGTTGAAGGGCCCCCCCAGGGAAAGGGGGTTGAAGGGCCCCAGGGCAGGGAAGGTGGTTGAAGGGCGCCATGGAGGGGTTGAAAGGGCCCCAAAATGCAGGGGGTTGAAGGGGGTGCCATGGAGGGGTTTGGGAAGGGGCTTGGAGGGGTTTTTTGGGGGCGCCATGCGGCTGTTTGAAGGGCGCCTTTGGATTTGGGGTTAAAGGGGCGTAAAATGGGGGGTTTTGAAGGGCGCCATGGGGGGGGTTTGAAGGGGCATGGGGGGGGGTTGGGAAGGGGGGCGCCCTGGAGGGGGTTTGGTTGGGCGCAAGGGAAAGGGGGGGGGGAAAGGGCGAAAATGGGGGGGGGTTTTAAGGGGGCCAAAATTGGAAAGGGGTTTTTAAAGGGGCGCCTTTTGGGGGGGTTTTAAAAGGGCGCAATGGAGGGGTTGAAGGGGGGCCCCCTTTGGAGGGGGGTTAAAAGGGGCCCCAAATGCAGGGGGTCGAAGGGGGCCCCAAATTGGGGGGGGTTTTAAAGGGGCGCAAAAATGGGGGGGGGTTGAAGGGGCCCATGGAGGGGGTTTTTGTTGGAGCCAATGGAGGGGGTTGAAGGGTCAATGGAGGGGTTGAAGGGCCCCCAGGGAAAGGGGGTTTGAAGGGCCCGAAATTTGGAAAGGGGTTAAAGGGCGCGAAAAGGGGGGGGTTTTAAAAAGGGCCCGTCTTTGGAGGGGTAAAAGGGCCCCAAATGGAGGGGGTTTGAAGGGCCCGCCAGGGGGGGGTTTTTGAAGGGGTCATGGAAGGGGTTGAAGGGCGCCTTTGCAGGGGGTTGAAAGGGGCCATTGAGGGGTTGAAGGGCGCCATGGGGGGGGTTAAAAGGTGGGTTCATGGGGGGGGTTGGGAAGGGCCCCCCGGAAAGGGGGTTGAAGGGGGGCCTTGGGGGGGGGTTTAAAGGGGGGCCCCGGGGGGAAGGGGTTGAAGGGCCCCCATGGAGGGGGTAAAAGGGCGCCTTTTGGAGGGGTTTGAAAGGCCGCCTTTGGGGGGGGTTTTGGAAGGGCGCATGGAGGGTTTGAAGGGCCCATGGAGGGGTTTAAAGGGGCCCGGCCATGGAGGGGTTTTTAAAAGGGCGCCAATGGAGGGGTTTTAAAGGGCCCCGCCACTGAGGGTGTTGAAGGGCGCAAGGGAAAAAGGGGGTTTTGAAGGGGCGCCATGGGGGGGGTTTTTGAAGGGCCCATGGAGGGGGTTGATGGGCGCCGGGGAGGGTTGAAGGCCGTATGGGGGGGTTTAAAAGGACACCTTGGGGGGGGGTTGAAGGGCGCCTTTTGGGAGGGGGTTAAAACGGGTCATGGGGGGGTTTTAAAAGGCGTCATGGGGGGGAAATTTGAAAGGGGGGGGCAATGGAGGGGGTTTTTTTAGGGGCCGGGGAGGGGGTTGAAGGGGTTTAATGGCGAGGGTTAAAAAGGGCGCCAAATGGAGGGGGTTGAAGGGGGGCGCCATGAGATTGGAAGGGGGGAAGCCTGAAAAAGGGGGGAAAGGGGCTGGAGGGGGTTTAACCCAAAAGGGGGGGGTTTTTTAAAGGGGGGCCGGGGAAAGGGGGGGGAAGGGCCCCAAAGGGAAGGGGGGTTGAGGCCCCCAAGGGAGGGGTTTGGTTAAAAGGGCCCAGGGAAAGGGTTTGGGAAAAGGGGGGGTTGGAACCGGGGGGTTTGGGGGGGAAAAAGGGTTTTTTTGGGAGGGGGTTGAAGGACGCCATGGGAGGGGGTTAAAAGGCGCCATGGAGGGGTTGGGGAAAGGGCCCCAAAGGGGGGGAGGGGGTTTGGGGGGGAAAGGTCGCCCAGGGAGGGGGTTTGGGAAGGATGCCAGGGAAAAGGTGTTTGGAAAAGCGCCATGGGGGGGTTAAAGGGGGGCCCCTTTGGGAGGGGTTTGAAGGGCCCCCAGGGGGGGGGGTTTTTAAAGGGCGAAAAGGGGGGGGGGTTTGGGAAAGGCTTTTCAGGGAAAGGGGGGTTCAGGCCTTTCATGGGGGGGGGGTTGAAGGGGGCGCCATGGAGGGGGTTTTTTAAAAAGGGGCCCCCATGGAGGGGGTTGAAGGCCCCCATGGGGGGGGTTGAAGGGCGAAATGGAGGGGGTTGAAGGGGGTCATGGAGGGGTTAAAGGGGGCCCCCATGGGGGGGGTTTGAAAAAGGCCCCTTTGCAGGGGGTTAAAAGGTCGCCATGGGGGGGGGTTTTGAAAAGGGCGCCATGCGGGGGGGTTTTAAAGGGGCGAAAATCCCAGGGGGTTGAAGGGCCCCTGGTTTGGGTTTTAAAAAGGGCGCCGGGGGGGTTTGAAGGGCCCCCAAAAAAGGGGGTTAAAAAGGGCGAAATTGGGGGGGGTTTTAAAAGGGGCGAAATTTGGAGGGGGTTGAAAGGGGAAAACAGGGAAAAAGGGGGGGAAAAGGCCGTTTGGGAGGGGGTTTTAAAAGGGCCCCCAGGGAGGGGTTTTGGGGGCCCGCCATGGGGGGGTTTAAGGGCCCGGGGGCCAGGGAAAGGGTTTAAAAGGGCCCCAATGGGGGGTTTGGGAAGGCCGCCATTGGGAGGGGTTTAAAAAGGCCCGTCATGGAGGGGTTTAAAAAGGGCGCATTGGGGGGGTTTTAAGGGCCTTTAATGGAGGAGTTTAAAGGACGCCTGGAGGGTTTTAAAAGGCCCCCAAAGGAGGGGTTTGAAAGGCCGTCTTTGGAGGGGTTTGGGGTAGGCCTTTCGGGGAGGGGGTTAAAAGGCCCCCTATGGGGGCGTTGAAGGGCCCCGCTATGGGAGGGGTTTAAAGGGACCCCAGGGAAAGGGGTTTAAAGGCCCTGGGGGGGTTTAAAAGGCCTCTTTGGAGGAGTTTTAAAGGGGGCCCGTCAGGGGGGGGGGATTTGGGTTAAGGGCCAAATTAATGGAGGGCGTTAAAAGGCCGCCTTTGGAGGGGTTTGAAGGCCGCCAGGGAAAGGGGGTTAAAGGGGGGGCCTGGAATGGTTTATAAAGGGCCGCATGGAGGGGTTTTGGGAAGCCCCGCCTTTGGGGGGGTTTTTTTGGGGGGCCCCGCCCTTGGGAAGGGGTTTAAAGGCCCGGAGGGAAAGGGGTTTTTAAAAGGCCAAAAATTGGAGGGTTTGGGGCCCCCGCCGGGGAGGGGTTTTAAAAAGGGCCCTTTTGGGGGAGGGGGTTTAAAGGGGCCGCCCAAGGGAGGGGTTTGAAGGCCGGGGCCTTTGGGGGGTTTAAAGGCCACCATGGGGGGAATTTTGAAGGACCCCATGGTGGGGTTTAAAGGACACCAAGGTGGGGTTTGAAGGGCCATAGGGGGGGGGTTTTAAAGGGCCCAAACCAGGGGAGGTTTTTAAAAGGGACCCCATGTGGGGTTTAAAGGCCGCCATGGGGGGGTTTGAATCCCACTGGAGGGGTTTGAAGGCCCCAATGGGGGGTTTTAAAGGACACCGGGGGTGGGGTTTTTGAAGAGCGCCTGGAGGGGTTTTGGAAGGGGAAAACCAATGGGGGGGTTTTGGGACGGTCGCCCGGGGAGGGGTTTTTAAAAGGCCCTTTATGGGGGGGGGGGGGGGATTGAAGGACCCCAGGGAGGGGTTTTTTGGATGGTGTCATGGGGGGGTTTTTGGAAGGCCCGTTTTTGGGGGGGGGGGGGGGGTTTGGGGGGAAGGAAACCATGGGGGGGTTTTTTGATGGTGTCATGGGGGGGTTTTTAAAACCCGGGAAATTGGGGGTGGGGGTGGGGGTTGAAGGACACCCATGGGGGGGTTTTTTGAAGGCCGTCAGGGGGTGGGGGGGGGGGGGCGGTAAAAGGATACCATGGAGGGTTTGAAGGCCTTTAAAGGGGGGGTAGGGGGGGTGGGGGGGGGGGGGGGGGGGGGGGGGGGGGGGGGGGGGGGGGGTTGGGGGGGTTATTGGGGGAACCTTGGGGGGGGGGGGGGGGGGGGGGGGGGGGGAAATTTTGGGGGGGCCCCCTAACCCCCCCCCCACCCCTCCCGGTTAGGGGGGGGGGGGGGGGGGGGGGGGGGGGGGGGGTTTGGGGGGGGAAAGGACGGGGGGTTTGGAAGGGCCGATCCGGGGGGTTTCTTCCCAAAATTTGTGTACAAGGGGCACAAAACCCCCGGGGCCCGGCCCCTTGATTTGGGGGAGGGGGGGAGGGGGGGCCCAAACCGTGTGTGTAAAACGGCAAAAAAAACCCGGGGGCGTCTTGAGGGGGGGGGGAGGGGGGATTGGGGCTCCCCCGTGTGGTAAAACCCGGAAACAAAACCCCGGGGGGGCGTCCCCAATGGGGGGGGGGGAAGGGGGGAGGGGGGGGTCAAAAGGGGGAAAAAAAACCCCCGGGGGCCTTTTTCCTAATGGTGGGGGGTTTTTGGGGGGGCCTAATTGTGTTTGAAAAAGGCACTAAACCCCGGAGCGTTTTGATGGTTGGGGGAAAGGGATTGGGGTTTCACCGCCTTTCCAGGGCTGGCTTTTTTTTCAGACAGCAACCCAGGAGGTCTTCAGGGGTGACCCGGTTTTAGACAAAAGACACAGACAACAGATACCCCAAAAGGGAAACACACATAAGACACACATACGGGACACACATACGGGAACACACGGGACACAGACCCCCACAGGGGGAACCAGAAAACACCAGCCCAACCCACACACAACCCCACACACACACAACACACCACACGGGAAACATAGACAAAAAACACAAACACACACACCCACACAACACACCACAACACACACACACCCCACACACTTTACACCCCCCCCCCCCAAAACCCCCACACACACACACAAAATGTATTATATATATTATATTTTTTATATATTTATTTTATATTATATTTTAGAAAGAGAGAGAGAGGAGAGGGGAGGACAGACAGCCCGACAGACAGCCCAGACAGACAGACAGGACTTTTCCCAGCCCAGCAGAAGAAGACGACAGCCCGGCCCGACGGAGGGAGGACAGACAGGCGGAAAAAGGACAGACACAAAGAAAACAGCCCCGGGAGAAAACCCCGAGAAGAAGACAGAAGAGAGAGTGAGAAAGGGGAGAGAGAAAAGACAGACAGACGGGGACAGACTTTACAGAAGAAAGAGACAGGAAAGAGAAAAGGGAGAAGAGGAAGGGGAGAGAGAGAGGAAAAGAGGGATTCAAAAGAAAGGGCCCGTGAGAGCAAAGAGGTCGGGAAACAAAAAAAGGGAAGAAAGGGGAGCCCGGACGGGGGTTTTGGGGGGGAATGGGGGGGGAAGGGGGTGGGGCAAAAAAGGGGGAAAGTGGGGGGGGATTTTAAAAGAAAAAAGGCAGGGGACCCTTAAATCATTCCCCCCTCAAAACCCCAAAAAAACGATCGAACCCCCACCCTGTTTTAAAGGGTCCAGGCCCCCAAAACTCCTTTTAATTTTTCCCGGGGTGGGGCGGTGTTAGTGGCTTCGGCCCCAATTTGGTGGGCCCAGGGGCCCTGTTTAAATTTTTTAACCCCCCTGGAAAAAGTGAGGGACGGGGGTGGGGTGGGGGGTTGGGGGGGGGGGGGGGGGAGTGACTTTTCCCTTAAAAACCCCTATTTTTGGGCCACCAGGGCCCAAACACAGGGTGGGGAGGGGGGAGGGGGGGGGTGGAAGGAAAAGGGGAAAGGGGTGGGGGGGGGGGGGGGGGGGGGGGCGGGGGGAAACGGGGGCGGGGGGGTTTAAAAGGGGTGCTGTGTGTTTTTGGGGTGTTTTGTTTTTGTTTTGGTGGGGGTTTTTTGTGGTGTTTGTGTGTGGGGTGTGTGTGTTTTTTGGGTGGTTTTGTGTGTGTTGTGTGTGTGGTGTGTGTGTGTTGTGGTGGGGTTGTTTGTGTTGTGGGGGTTTTGTGGGGTGTTTGGTTTTTGTGTTTTTTTGGGGGGGTTGTGTGTGTGGTTTTGTGTTTTGTTTGGGGTTTTGGGGTGGGTGTTTGTGGTGTGTTTTTGGGGTGGAGTTTTGTGTGTTTTTGGTTTTTAATTTTGGTGATTTTTGGGGGAGGGGGATTTTTTGGGGGGGCGCTTTGCCCATTTCTGACAGTCCCCCCCCCCCAAACCAAGATGTCGCGAAGCCATTTGAAATGTGTTTTTAAGCCCCCATTTTTTTCAAATTTGGGAACATAAGGCAATTTCCTTTTATTTTTAATGGGTTTTTTTGCTCACCCCCCCTCTCTCTCTTCTTTTCTCTCCCCTCTCTTTTCTTCTTCTCTTTTTTTGCCCCAGGAACCTTTTTAACTCTCTCTCCCTTTTAAACCCCCAAAACCCCCCTTTTCTTCTCCTTTTCCTCCCCCCCTCTCTTTTTTGTCTCCTTTTTATTAACTTTTGGGGGGAAGATTAAAATATTTTTTATAATATATAAAAATATATATATATTTTTCCTCTCCCTCTCTGCCTCTTCTTTTTGAAATGGACCGAATTTTTAAACTTGTTTTTTTTTTTTTTTTTTCTCTTTTTTTCCCCTTCTTTCCCTTGTATATGTTTGCCCTTTTCCCCCCCTTTTTGTCCCTAAAACTTTAAAAAAAATGTGGAAATCGGTGGGGTTTGTTGACTTTTTGTTTGGGTTTTTTTTTTTGGCTGTGTGTTGTTTCCCATTTTTGGTCTTTGTTTTCGTTTTGACGTAGATACAGCCAGCGCAGGTTCCCAAGATGAAGCACCGCTTGAAAATCTTCAGCCGTCCGTGTTTAAACGTCATGGGGCCTTCAGTTTTTGGGGCTTCCCCCTTTTCTCTCTGCCCTTGTCTCTTTTAAATTTACCCTAGCTGCCTCTCTCTGTCTCTGTCTTTTCCTTAAATTTTCACCTCAGCGCTCTTTTTGTCTTCTTAATTACCCCCTCAGCTCCCTCTCTCTTGTCTCTGTCTCTTTTAAATTTACCCCTTTCAGCTCCCTCTCTCTGTCTCTGTTTTTCTTAAAATTAAACCCCTTTCAGCTGCCTCTCTCTGTCTTCTTAATTACCCCCCCAGCTCCCTCCTCTGCCCTTGTTCCCCTTAATTACACCTAAGCTCCCTTCTTTTGTCTCGGGTCTTTTTAAATTTACCCCTCAGCTGCCTCTCTCGTCTTTTTCTCCCCTTAAAATTAAAACCTCAGCTGCCTCTCTCGTCTTGTCTCTTTAAATTTTACACCTCAGTCCCCCTTTTCTCTTTTCTCTGTCTCTCTTAATTAACCTAAAGCTGCCTCTCTCTGTCTCTTTAAATTCCCCACCCTTCGTTTTGCCACTCCTGTCCCCTGTCTCTCTTAATACACCTCAGCTGCCTCTCTCGGGGCCCTCTGTCTCTCTTAAATACACCTAAGCTCCCTTCTTTGTCTCTTTTTAAAATTTCACCTAGCTGCCTCTCTCGGGTCCTGCTCTTTTAAAAATTTACATCCCAGCTGCCTCTCTTTTGGTCTCTTTTCTCTCTCAGACCCCAACTCCTCTCTCTCTCTCTCTCTCTCTTGAGACCCCCAACCACTCTCTCTCTCTTTTCTCTCTCCTCTCTCTCTCCCCTTTTCTCTCTCCCCTTGTCTGTCTGTCTGTCTGTTCCTCAGACACCAAACTCTCTC
>JAMYXO010003283.1:0-20612 GCA_033310375.1 Conus canariensis | reverse complement strand
AAGAAAAAAAAGGGGGGGAAAACCAACAGCCAGCCAAAAAAGGGGGGGGGGGGGAAAAACGGGGGGGGGGAAAAGGGAAAAAAAATGGGGAAAAAAAAAGGGGAAAAAGGAAAAAAAAGGGAAAATTTGGGGAAAAAGGGGGAGAAAGGGGGGGAGAGAAATAGAAAGGGAAAGGGAAAAAAAACAAAAAAATTTTAAAAAAAAAAAAAAAAAAAAAAAAAAAAAAATTTTGTTTTTTTTTTGGGTTTTGTTTTTTGGGGTGGGGGGGTTGTTTTGGCTTGGGGGGTTTTGGTTTTTTTTTTGGGGGTGGTTGGGGGGGTTTGTGGGGGGGGGGGGGGGGTTTTGGGGGGGGTTTGGGGGGGTGGGGGGGGGGTGGGGGGGGGGGGGGAAGAGGGGGAAAAGGAAGGGAAGGGAGAAGGGGGGGGGAAAAGGAAGGGGAAAAGGGGGGGGGGAAGGGGGGGGAAAAATTTTTTAAGGGGGGAAAAGAAAAGGGGGGGAAAAAAAAAAAAAAAAGGGGGTTTTTTTGGGGGGGGGTTGGGTTTGGGGGGGTTTTTTTTGGGGGGGGGGGGGGGGGGGGGTGGGGGGGGGGGGTTTTTTTGGGGGGGGGGGGGTTTGGGGGGGGGGGGGGGGGGGGTTTGGGGAAAGGGGGGGGGGGGGGGAAGAGAAAAAAAAGGGGTTAAAAAAAGGAAAAAAGAAGAAAAAAAAGGGGGGGGGGGAAAGGAAAAAGAAAAAAAAAAAAAAAGAAAAAAAAAAAAAAAAAAAAAAAAAGGGGGGAGGGGGGGAAAAAAAAAAAAAAAGGGGAAAGAAAAAAAGGGGGAAAAAAAAAAAAAGGGGGAAAAGAAAAAACAAAAAAGGGGAAAGGGGAAGAAAAAAAAAAGGGAGTGCAAGGGGGGGGAAAAAAACCCAAAAAAAAAAAAAAAAAAAGGGGGGGAAAAAAAAAAAGGGGAGAATGAAAAAAAAAAAAAGGGGGGGGGGGTTTTAATAAAACAAAAAAAAATTAAAAAAATTTAATTTAAAAAAAAAAAAAATGAAAAAAAAAAAAAGGGAAGGGGAAAAAAGGGAAAAAAAAAAACAAAAAAAAAAAAAAAAAGGGGGAAGGGGAAAAAAAAAAAAAAAAAGGGGAAGGGAGCGGGGAAAAAAAAATTTTAGGGGGTGAAAAAGGGAATTTGGGGAGAAAAGGGAAAAAAAAGGGTTTCCAAAAAAAAGCGGGGGGGGGGAAAAAAGGGGAAAAAAGGGGAAAGAAAAAACGGGGGAAAAAAAGGAAAAAAAGGGGGGAAGGGGGGGAGGGGGGTAGAAAAAAAGGGAAAAAAAATTTTAAAAAAGGGGGGGGGTGGGGGGGGGGGGGGGGGGGGGGGAAGGGGAGGGGGGGGGGGGGGGGGGGAAAAAAAGGGGGAAAGGGGGAAAAAAGGGGAAAAAAAGGGGGGAAAAAGGGAAAAGAAAAAAAGAAGAAAAAAAAAAGAAAAAAGGAAAAGAAAAAAAGAAAGGGGAGAAAAAGGGAGGGGGGGGGAGGAAGAGAGGGGGGAAGGGAGGGGGAAAAAGAGAAAAGAGGAGAAAAAAAGAAAGAAAAAGAGGGAGAGGAAAAAGGGGGAAAAAGGGAAGGGGGGAAAAAAAAGGGGGGGAAAAAAAAAGGGGGAAAAAGGGGGGAAAAAAAAAAAAGGGGGGGGGGGAAAAAATAAAAAAAGGGAAAAAAAAAGGGGAAAGGGAAAAAAGGGGGGGAAAAAAAGGGGGGAGGGGGGGGGGAAAAAGGAAAAAAGGGGAAAAAGAGAGGGGAAGGGGAAAAAGGGGGGGAAAAAGGGGGGTAAGAGGGGGGAAAAAAGGGAGGGGGGGAAAGGGGGAAAAAAAAAGGAGGGGGAAACGGGGAAAAAGGGGATGGGAAAAAAAAAGGGGGGGGAGGAAGGGGGGGAAAAAAAAAAAAAAAAAGGGGGGGGGAAAAGAGAGGGGAAAAAGGGGGGGAAAAAGAAGTTGAAAAAAAAAAAGGGGAAAAAAGGTGGAGGGGGGGGGGAGGGGGGGGTTTAAGGTAAAGGGGGAAAGGGGGGGAGAAGGGGGGGGAAAAAAAAAAGGGGAAAAAAAAAGGGGGGGGGGGGGGGAAAAGGAGGATTTTGGGGAAAAAAAAAGGGGGGGGGGGGGGAAAAAAAAGGGAAAGAAAAAAGGGGGGAAAAGAAAAAAAAGGAAAGTGGAGAAAAGGGGAAAAAAAGGGAAAGGAAAAAACAAAGAAAAAAAAAAAGGGAAAAAAAAAAAAAAAAAAAAAACCCGGGGGAAAAAGGGAAAGGAAAAGGGGGAAGAGAAAAAGGGGGAAAAACCCAAACAAAAAAAGGGGAGGAAAAGGGGAAAGGGGGGGGGGAAAAGGGGGGGGAAAAAAAGGGGGAAAAGGGGAAGGGGGGGGGGAAAAAAAAAAAAAAACCCCAAAAAAAAAAAAAAAAAAAAAAAAAAAGGGAAAAAAAAGGAAAAAAAAAAAAAAGGGGGGGAAAAAGGGGGGGAGGGGGGGTGAAAAAAGGGGGGGGAAAAAAAAAGGGAAAAAAAAAAAGGGGGCAAAGGGGAAAAAAAGGGAGGGGGTGGAAAGGAAAAGGAGGGGGGGGGGGAAAAAAAAAGAAAAAAAAAGGGGAGGGAAAGTAAAAAAGGGGGGAAAAGAAAAAAAAAAAGGGGGGGAAGGAAAAAAAAGAAAGGGGGAATTAGAAGGGGGGGGGGAAAAAAAAAAAAAGGGGAAAAAAAAAAAAAGGGAAGGGGAAAGGGGGAAAAAATTTAAAAGGAAAAAAAAAAAGGAAAAAAAAAAAATTTTTAAGGGAGAAAAAAAAAAAAAAGGGAAAAAAAAATTTTGGAAAAAAGTCGGGGAAAAGGGGTTTTTTAAAAAAAGGGGGGGTTTTTTAAAAAAAAAAAGGGGAAGGGGGGAGAAAGGGAGGGGGGGTTTAAAAAGGGGAAGTAAAGGGGGTGAAAGAAGGGTAAAGAGGGGAGTTGGGGTTTTTTTGGGGGGGGGAAAGGGGGGGCCCAAGGGGGGAGGAAGAAAAGGGGGGGGGGAAGGGACCCCGGGATGAAATTTTTGGGGGGGTTTTATTTTGGGGGGGGTTTTAAAAGGGGGGGGGTTTTTAAAAAAAGGGGAAATTTTTTAAAAAAAAGGGTAAAAAATGAATTAAAAAAAATTTAATAAAAGGGAAATTGTTTGTTTTTAAAAGGGATTTATTTTTTTTTTGGTTTTTTAATGGTTGGGTTTTTAAAGTTGTAAAAGAATTTTTAAAAAAAAAAAATTTTTTTTAGGTTTTTGGTTTTATTTTAAAAGGTTTTAAAAGAATTTTTAAATTTGAAAATTTTTTTTAAAATAAAAAATTTTTAAAATTTTTTTTAAAAAAAAAAAAATTTTTGGGTTTTTTTTTAAAATTTTTTTTGGGGGGTTTTAAAAGTTTTTTTTTTTAAATTTTGGGGGGGGGTTTTGGGGGGGAAATGAAAAAATTTAAATTTTTTTGGGAAATTTTTTTTATAAAAATAGGGTTTTTAAAAAAATTTTTTTTTTTAAAAAAAGGGGGGTAATTTGGGTTTTGTTTTTTTTATTTTTAAAGGAAAAAGGTTTTTAAAAAAAATTAAGAGGTTTTTAAAAAAAGGTTTATTTTTTTTAAAAATTTTTTTTAAAAATTTTTAAAAAAAAGGGAAAAAGAAGGGGGCCGTGGGGGGGGTTTTTTTTGGGGAAAAATTTTTAAAAAAAAAAAAAAGGGGGGTTTTTTTTTAAAAAAAAAAAATTAAAAGAATTTTTAAAAAAAAAAAGGGGGGGGGTTTTTTTCCCAATTTTTTTTAAAAATTTTTTTTTTTTTGGGGGGGGGTTTTTAAAAAAAAAAAAAATTTTTTAAAAAAATGGGGGGAAAAAAAAAGGGGGGAAATTAAAATAAAATTTAATTTATAGTTTAAAAGGGTTTTAAAAAAGGTTTTTTTTTAAAAAATTTAAAAAATTTAAAAAGGAAAAAAATTTGGGGGTTTTTGGGTTTTTTTGGGGTTTTGGTTTTTAAAAAAAATTATTTTTTTTAGGGTTTTTTGGGGGGTTTTTATTTGGGGTTTTTTTTTTTGGGAAAAAAATTTTTTTTTTGGGTTTTGGGGGGGGGGTTTTTAAAGGGTATCTTTGGTTTTGGGGAAAGGGGGGGGGAAAAAAAAAAGGGGTTTTTAGTTTTAATGGGGTGGGGGGGGTTTTTTTTGAAATTGGGTTTTGGGGGTTTTAAGGGAAATTTGGGGGAAAGGGGTTTTTTGTTGGTTTTTTTTGGGAATTTTGGGGGTTTTTTATTTTTTGGGGGGTTGGTGAGTTTTTTTTTTTTCCGGGGTTTGGGGGGTTTTTTTTTTTTTGGGGGGTTTGGGGGGGCCCTTTTTAAAATTCAATGAACGCAAAACAGGAAACAAAATCCACCAATACTTTCCATTTTCAACTCCAGAAATGAATATCGTTTCATAGCATACTACGCCTGTTTGCTTTCTCTAAGCAAACTCGTCAAACTTTATATGAATTCAACAGCTAAAGGAAAAAAGTTTTTTTTTCATCCACCAACTCCTCAAACAAAATCTCTTATTTAGCATAACAATAGGAAGGACAAAAATGTATAATGAAAAAGTGAAACTTAATCACTCCTTTCACTAAATTTCACCGAACTGTGTGATAATAAGTAGGTGAACATTACTTCAAACCTCAAAAATAATTATAACGTAGATTACAAGCTCTTGTAACGTAGATTACAGTTTTTACACATTGCCAGAAACTTCCAAAAGACCAAACCTACCGGAATGAAAAGAAGCAAAATGAAAGATTATGAACCTTAGTATTATTTTTTAGCTTCATAGCTGGTGATTTCAACAAAGGAAACGTATATTACTTCTGATCACGTAGATTACTTCTGGTCAATCTCTGTTACTTTCCTGTTTATAAAAGAACTTAAACACTTTAATGTAAAAAAAAAAATGTCTTTTATGGTAACACATATTAAGGAAACTCTCCCTTAAGTGGTGATTCAGTACGTGTGTACTGAACACAGACAAAGAAAAATGTGACTGCAAGATGCTGCTTAATCCTAGCCATCCAAATGATGGGAAACAGCCAAGTCACTGCACTTTTTAGAACAAATCCCTGATCAGATGCTGATCTTCCTGAAGCTGAAATGTCCGCCCAAATCGACCTGTTGCTTCTGGTTCTTGTATAATGCAGATGATGTCATCAAAGGACACCCACAATTCATCTTGGTGACGTGGCCACTTGTAGAGTTCTCAACTTTTTTACTCTTTTCCATGAACTCAATATAGCACTCTCCTTCTTCCTCATCAATGTCCTTGACTTTCCCGACGTACCACTGCTTCTGATACACTGCTGCAACAAAGTCACCTTTGTCAGGATGAACGTCCAGGATTTCGGAATCGGGTTTAGCGCTGGGCCTTTGGGCTTTAGTCGATGTTCCTCCACAGCTGAGGTCAACAGTCCTGTAGAATCACAATGTGGCACTGGAGTATGGTCTTGTGTGTCCATTGCAGTTGATGGATGTTTTGATTGACTGAGCTTGGAAATTTTCTTCCACATGGTGCATTGAGTCCACTGACATTGACTGAGATCCCCTGTCAGACAATTGTGACAACAGCAAGAGGTTGTTCTGGTCATGATGACGTTTCTCTCTACAGTGTAAACAGAGTGTACTTTCATAGTCCCTTTGCATGGGACTGTGTCTTTGGTCAGGGTTTCTAAGATCTGTTTTTCTCTGTTCACATCTTCCTCACTAATGAAGATGTAGTGAACCGTTCTTGAGGTCTCCTTTCCCCATTTGAAGAAGTCTTCAGCATCCTGGATTGTCCTGCTTTGGCAGGATGCTAGGTCGGCCATCCTCTTTGCCACCCCACCAAGCCATCACAGGGCCCTTTTCCATGGCCGCTTTCGAAGAAGTTCCAACATGCCTTGACGCCAAGTACGTTTGCGTGATCAGAAATGACGAAGAACATAAATCTGTTCCTGTACATATACAAAGACAGAATGACATACCAGCAGACACAACAAACAGAAACACAGAGAAATTTTCTCTCCATTCTGATTGTATAATTACTCCCGTTGGGAGTACAATAAGTCACAAATTTAGTTTTGTAAGCTACGTTACCATTTCTTGTAATCTACGTTATCAATTAACCCTCATACATTCGCTTTCTTTTTGCTTTTAATATCTCACCCTGAACTCATTGTTTGTATCTAATAATACTTGTTCTGCCTGTTCTAATGTCCAAAGTTCCAACTTTCTATTCTTTCATTGTAGAAAAAAGATAATAATGATATGGCTTCCCAAGGAATGTATTCTCCGTTACCATCACTTTCTTCCACCATAGTGCAGCTGTTAAGCTGCACACGTGACCATTGAGGCAACAAACATCATGACGGCTTTTTATAGATTCAGAAAACATTATACTTGCTGGCTTTCTGACACGGCTTTTGCAACAAGACACTTTCGAGAAACAGACAAGTCTAATGAAGGTATGTAAGCTACGTTACAACTGACATGGCTACATTGTGCATTAAAAAAAAACTACCTAAGACACATCACGCCCCGATTTTGTGTTTAACCGTTTTCATGCTCTAACAACGTATCTAAAAATCATAATTACTACGAAGGTACCCACATGTGTTTTGAACTTGGAAACCAAGCTCACTTTACCAGCATATCAATCAATTATTCATGGCTACACTGTTTCACATCCCAAATGTGGAATGCAAATGGTGAAACCAGGGAAGCAATTGTGATGCTTTAATAGCGTGGGTTCCGCAAAAAATAAAAACTTGACACAGAACAAACAAGTAACCTTTTCTGCAGTAACATTGCTTACGTAACGTAGATTTCTGTCCCAGTATTTTGTCAAGTCTGACGAAAAACTGGAAGGAAGGAGTTTTCCTGCAAGTTTAAGTGTAATTATCTTCCCTTAGGCGTATGGTTCTCATACATTTTCTTCAGACAGATCACGTTAGCCAGTTTGGTAGAAACGAAGTCACGCAGATTACACGCTTATTGCCAACTTTGAAAAAGAGAAAAGAAAATCTTGACGCTTAAAGGGGTTCTCACCCATTTTTACAAATCTATTTTGACCAAATACACGGTTTTGGTATGTGGTCGTATTGCGAAACCCAGCCCCGAATCAGCCGCCTGCGTTCTCATCTTGCAGTGAGAACAGCATTTCCTGCGGACTGGGAAAGCGAGAGGCTGAAACAGGAACGAGAGCCTCGATTTCGATAAAAGGGGGGTTTCCCGATTGATGACGTAGAAAAGCTAAGTCGCTCTTCGTGTTCGGCTGAAGTGAGATGGGGCGAATGTGTGCTGTGTCTGGTTGCGGAATTTCATCAGGAAATAAGCAAAGAGTAAGCGTTCATGCTTTTTCAGGTGACTCCAGCCAGTTTAGGCGATTGTGGATAAATTTTGTCACCACAACGAGGAAAGATTTTGTTCTTCGGGACAGTTATCATGGCATTTGCAGTCGTCACTTCAAAGAGCACAGTTTCCAAGACCAACACAGCTGGAAGGTAAAGGTGGAAGCTGGAAATAGGGTCCGAAGACAGCTGAAAGAGGATGCTGTACCAACTATTATAACAGAAAAATGTATTAAAGCACTCTCTGTTCATTCACCAGCTGCAAATGCAAGCCTCAAACGCAACAGTGACACCGATTGTGTCAGGAGCAAGAGAGCCAAACTCAGAGACATAAAGAAGGTAAGGTTTGTGGAATGGGTGGTTGATCTTTTTGTGTTTCATGTCATTCTCAGTGTATGGTTGGTTGTAAAGATAGTTGTTGGTTTTTGCTGAGTGTTGGCATCAAACTGAAACATACATTGTTACTGTCATAGTGGCATCAGTCAGTCACACTGCCTGCTGCCACTGAAACTGTTGCATGTTTGTGATTGACTTTTTCTCCCTGCTGTTACTGTTTCCAACAAAACTGAAGTTACGATTCTTATTAACAAGAAAGTGTCCATGTCCACAAATAACAACTTGTTGGACTCCAGTGAATAATAGTTTGGGTTTTTATTTTTCAGGACATTGCTGAACATTAGGCACCCATTCAAGTTCAAGTTTCCGCCCAACAACCATATGCTTTAGTAAGTGAATTATTTATCAGTATTTGGACACAGGATGGCGGCTTAAAGTGCATTTTAAGATATATGCAGGTATGGTATGTATGTATGCTATACACTGCCCTGGTGAGTAAGAGAATAATGAGCTTAGATCTGCAGCTTAGATCTGATGTACGGCACGTCATGCATCAGTTTTTAAAATAAGAGCCAGAATCTTTGACTGCAATATATTGTAAAAGACCCCTCAGATTCTAGTTGTCATTGTGGAACTTCAGAATTTAAGTGGAGGGAGTGAGATTGAAAATGAGGAATGTAAAAAAGGGTAGTGTGTGTGTGTGTGTGTGTGGGGGGGGGGGGGGGGGGGGGGGGGGGGATGAGTGAACAGCAATTGAAAGATTGGCTACAGCAGGGGAAGAGAATAGTGTGATGATGCAGTAGTGACAAACTCTGTGCAAAGGAAAAGCATTATCTGATAGATCTAAAACCTGAAGGAACAAATGTAGGTTTTAACACATAATCATTTTAAAGTTATTTACATACTACGGTAATGTGTGTGTGTGTGTGTGTGTGTTTTGTGTGGTGTGTGCGTGTGTGGGGTGTGTGTGTGTGTGAACAGATGTATGTATGTGCATGTGTATATCATGTACTATCTGTGTTGTGCGTATGTGTGTACATGTACATAATATGGTCAACCTGTAAAAATAATGTCGAACTGCCTGGAAAGAAACACAAGCGTCTGATGGCGAGGGAAGTGGTACTGTACAAGGAGCTTAGTTCCGGTATGGTCCTACACTTCAGTTGGGAATTCACGTTCGATGCCTTGTGGAACGATCTAGCTACTGCCATTATCGCCGGAAAATAGTTGATTTTTACGTCCTCATAGCGAAAGCTTTTAGGGACATGTCTTTCATTCACGATAGTCTTGGCATTTATACGTCACTTGCAGAATCCCCGACTCTCGTCTCTTTCTGTACTGTGCTCGGCAATCTCCGTGGCGAGTCACGATTTGGCTACTTGCACGACCCGAAACACGGATAGAAGTGAGTTCCAGAAGAAAAGTAACACGTATATCGAAACACGCTCGATCATACTTTTGAACAACCCAAACATGCTATTTATGGGTGAGGACGCCTTTAAGTTTATTGGAAGTTTTTAAAATGTAATTTTTGTTTCCTTCTGGTTTTAGGATATATACTAGGATCTGGTTAAACGATTTCTTTTAAGTCTTTTTAAACCCATTGCCATTTAGTAACGTAGATTACAATGTTTTGACGACACAATGGTTAAAAAAAATCGTGTGTTTCTGTATCAACCTGTATGTCAGCATCAAGTTTACTTGAGAAAACTACAAGCCACCAAAGCTTATTTGAGGCAAAAGACACCTTTATGTAGATTGACAAAGCATCATAGGTGTATTTGAAATAAACTAACCCTCTTTGGCGACATGCAACTTTTGACAATTTTATCTCATTTAAAGACGTCCTGTGCGAGTAACCTGCTTCCCAGATGCCTGATCGGACGTTCATAACAAACATCGACACGTCTATTTTTTATTTGTGTGGTAACATTCAATTTAGACTCCAATAAGAGGGTAGGTCAAAGCACAGACGCGCCTTTGTACATCTTTCTGTAGAACATATCATAATCTACTTATTAGAAAGGGAAAAAAAACTGAGACTTGAAAGAAATCGGCGACAAGCCTATCAGCATATGGCGTCGACTATACAATCCTATACTACTATACTACTTCGCACATACTACTTCACACATTCTTGTGAATCTTGACTTTACCTTCTAAAGTACTAAAGTACTAAAATACATAATGTCTCTATTTGAAGATTAATAAGCGAACCTGCTTTAATAGGAGCCATAGATTATATTTCAGTCCTCTTAAGCTTTCTTTTTTTATCTTTCTTTCTTTCTGTCTTTTTGAATAGCATTATTCAAGTAATTCAAATATTTTTGCCTCAAAAAAAGCGTCTTAGCTTTTTCTGTTTAATTTTGGTTTTCAACTTAAAAAAAAATCTTAAGTGAGGCAGGAAGCGGTAGAAAACAATTACAAAACACGTACAGTAACTCTTGCTCCGTTATGAACTAAATCCACGCCCATCACTTGCAAGGGAAATAATTACAAAAGAAATCAAGTTGTAGGCTCCAACCAACAGACCAGCAGACAGACACACATGCATTCATACGCGAACGCACACAGCGTGCATGCACGTGTTCAGAATGGTGGGGGGGTCGGGGAAGCAGAGTACTCTGCATTATCTTCACCTTCCCACAAAAAAAGCGATCGAATACACACACACACACACACACACACAACACACACACACACACACACACACACACACACACACCACACACCCACTCACCTCTCTCTCTCTCTCTCTCTCTCTCTCCTCTCTCTCTCTCTCTCTCTCTCTCCTCTCTCTCTCTCTCTCACAGAAAAAATCTAACACAGAGAAAAATCTGCGTTGCCGCCGTACGGGCGAGAGCTTGAGGTTGACCTGTTCCCATTGGACCGAGGTGTTATTTTATGACAAAGTAGTCGTCCTCCTCCCGGTGGGAAAAAGAAAACTCGGGAGAAACCAGCGGAACAAGATCTACGCAGCTTAGTGTAGTCTGCAAGTTAGGCCAGACGAGATCGACTGGAGGCGAGTGCAGCACACTGTTGTTGCCCACGAGGAGAACAAACAAACAAACAAGCAAGCAACCAAAAACATTCTCTTGTTGAGCTTCTCTTCTTCTTCTTCTTCTTCTGAAAAACCTTCAGTTTTTCTTTGTCCATCTTTTATAATTTTTCCTATACTTTACTGTTCAAGAATTCAGTTTATGTCTTTGTATCCTTTTTGAAGTTGTTTTGTCGTATAATTCTTTCTCCCTTTCTTTCTTTCTTTCTTTTCTTTATTTATTTATTTTTGTTGTTGTTGTTGTTGTTGTTGTTGTTTTGTTTGTTTTCTTTTGTTTCTTTTGTTTGAAAACTTGCTCGTGTCCGTCTTTCACAACTTTTGTATTTCATTGACCATTTCTATGTTTATTCTCAATTTTTGCTTTGTTTTGTTGTCTATTTTTTCTCTTCTTTGAAAACATGCTCATCGTATCTGTTCCTTCTGTACTTTTCTTCTTGTTGTTGTTACTGAAAATTTCTGTGTTTGTCTTTGGCAACCTCGACCCAGCAGACCTGGAGACAGCAGCTTCAGACTGGGTCAGCTGGCGGTCCACCATCAAGGCCGGCATCAAGCAAGCAGAGCAGAGCAGAGGAGAGAGGCCCAGTGGGAAGAACGGAGGCGCCGCAGATGGGCAAAGAATGGCGTCGGCATCCGCAGACACTAATGATGGAGACTTCACCTGCAGCAACTGCAACAGAGCCTGCCGCTCGAGGATCAGGCTCTTCAGCCACAGCAGGCGCTGCAACTCCACAACTGACTGATCCATGGCGCAACACCATTGTCTCTCCAGACAGATGGATGGTAACTTTGTGTCATTTGTGCTTTGTTTTGGTGTGCATTTCTTTCTTTTTTGTTTGTTGATGTCTGTCTTTCTTTCTATCTATCGATCTTTCCTTCTTTCTTTCTATCTTCCAGTCTTCTGTACTCCCTTCTTTCATTCTATCTTTCTTCCTCTGTGTGTGTGTGTGTGTGTGTGTGTGTGTGGGGTGTGTGTGGAGAGAGAGAGAGAGAGAGAGAGAGAGAGATAGAGAGAGAGTGAGTGAGTGAGTGAGTGAGGTGAGTGAGTGGTGTGTGTGTGTGTGTGTGTGTGTGTGTGTGTGTGTGTGTGTGTGTGTGTGTGTGTGTGTTTGGCAGGTGCGTATATGTGTCAGTGTGTGTGTCATCAGCAACACAGTGAGGTAGACCAAACAGGCCTGGCGAGGCAGGAACTGACACAAGTTGGTGCTTTCTGTGTAGCTTCCGTGTTGTCTTGCTTTGCCGTCTGTTCAAAGCATTCCAACATATTCATAGACTATGGACGACAACTTCAGAACCCAAGGTATAATATGAAGCATGTCACACTGGATAATGTTGTCGCTGTATGACATTGTTGGTGATTAAAAATCGGAGAATGAATCCACTGTGAAGGCGTTTGTGTCCTATTTTTCTCTATTGCGAATGAGAAACACCAAACAGCATGAACTCTTTTTGTCATGACTGAATAGCAGGCGTTTCAGTCTGTTCACACCTGTAGATGTGATTCTCCAAGACTGTATCTGAGCGGAGAACTTGGTCTTTGAAAAGGAGTACCAAACACATTTGGCTTTCCTCCTCGCCTGGCTGTCGACATGAGTTTTGGACATGATTTTCGATGGAAACATACTCTGTGAAATGGACCAATAATGTCTATACATTTTCAGTTGTCTTTATCATGGACATAGAGTCATTAACAACATTTCGATCGGGAAGTCTGAATTTCGTAGAGTGACAATTAGCGCACAACTCCGAAAATGACACAAAGTGGAACGAAGAAGACGACTGTTCCAGACAGGTCGGCATCGTCAGTCATGTCGTAGAGTCGCAAACTTGTACGGAAAAGATCGTAGGCATGCGATCCACGAAATGACAGCTTACGCAATTGACTTGGAATGAACGTTTTCGGATTCGACAGTTTTTTTCACAAACTTTTGGCAAATCAAGAAGTAGTCCAGGTCTGGTCGGCGGAAGATGAAAAATGGCGCCAAAATTGATTGTGCGAGAAACAGTTTAGGGAAAATATGGGCTTTTTGTCCAAGGTATAAAAATACATTCATTGTTGCGATTTTAGCGATGTATATATAGTAATGACATAGGTTCCGAGGCACTTATGTTAAAGAGTTGACACAAAACAATCCAGATTCATCAATCAAGGGAGGTAAGGGGGAAGGTAACTCCTAAATAAACCATTTCAACCGGCGGATGATCGATGAAAAATGACGTCAAAATCGATCGTGCAAAATGCCAGTTTAGTTTAGAAAATATAGGCTTTTCGGTCCAGCACAGTCATAAAGAATCAAATACATTCCTTTGTGTGACTTCAGCGACATAGACATAATAATGTTATAGGTTCTGAGGCATTCCCATTTGAAGGAGTTGACACGAACTAATCCAAGGTTGATCAATCAGTTGTTCCTGTTGATATTAGTTCTCTCTGAAACACATTGCTCTCTGTGGATTTGTTGTGGCTAAGCTGTGTTCGGATGTTTTTTTGTGTATGGGAGAGCGTCATTAATGAGCAGCGTGGCGAAAATGCACAGAACAATGACACGTAACAATAGCAACAGCAACCATCACAGTAACGATATCAGTCACCACCACAAGATAAAGGTTCAACGGAACTAAATCGTTCCTCTTTTAGACCCCCCCCCCCCCCCCCCGCCCTTTCCAGCTCCCCTCTTCATATTTATTGTCCATACTCATTCTCTCTAATTCTATACAATCGGCTTTATGTTCACTCCATCTGTAGACCTTTTCGTGCGTTTCTTTCGTGCGCACAAAGTGAATCGATGTTGAGAAAAACAACGAAAGAAACCTTGAAAAAAAAAAAAAAAAAAGCAAAGGGCAGTAATTCTTGCACGAAAAAAAGGGCAATAATTCGGTTGGGGTTGATCAGGGATATCTTCATTGGAATCGCTCTTTGTGGGATTGAATCAGCCTTTTCTTTCAAAACAATAAAAGGACTATGCCGCCCAACGAACAAAACAAACAAATGACATGACAAAACGCGACGCGTACGAAGAAGCACAGTAACTTTGGCCCTATCATGATGAAAAAAAAAGTGAGTGAGTGCTCGTTTTTCGTGTTGAATGGTCCCAAATGGTGTTTCATGTTGCCTGAGGAACAAGACACAAGAGGTCTGGAAAGGCGTCGTGTTTGTCTTGTCATTGGTTTGTCCGGTGGTGTAGTCATTTCTCTTGGAACTAGGTTTCCATTTCCGCCTGCAGTCCCTCCCCCGACTCCTTCCCTCCCTGCCCCGCCCCTGCATGATGGTATGACAGTAGTGACGTCAGTGTGAGCACAACGCCTGTGCTGGCTCCTGATCCCCTTTACAGTTGGAGGTGGAGAAGGCATTGGGGGTACAGGCCGTGACCTGTGCAATGACCCTCTGCTACACAGGATTTTTTCTGACAGTTGATTGTACTGGGCTCCAGACTGATGTGGTCTGGCAGTATCAGATGTTATTTGGGCAGAGGTGGGACGCATCCACATCTGGGGGTGGGAATGCACCCTGTCCCCGAAACAGTACATAGCTCAGTCTATGCACGGTACACCTAACGTATCCGTTTGGCCCAGGAGTTCCATTGAATAACCAACATACTCCGTTTTCTGCAATGGTGTAGCCTGGGGATTGAACAGAGGGCATATAAGCGTATCCATCTTGAGTTGGAAGGTTGCCATGCAACATTGTGTGTGTGCGTGCGCGCGCGGCGCGCGCGCGCGTGTGTGCGTGTGTGTGTGTCTGTGTGTGTGTGTGTGCGTGTGTGTGTTTGATTCGGATATCCATCGCAGACAGACCAAAATTCAACAAATATAAACTTTTAACTCTTTCGATTTAGAAATTCTAATTTATTCCTTGCGGTATAAGCCAATGTTTTTGATAGATGTCTTTTTCGCGCAATCAGCGAATTACAAATAAACGAAAGAAATTTTTCTATTCAACATGCTGACCATTCAGACAAGGGAAGTAATTCCATTCCTTGGCGGAATAAACTAATATTTCTAACCGTGAACTGACTTGAATGGATTCATTTTGCGCCCAGTAGTTACAAGAAGAGAAGTGACTGATTGCTTGTTCTTCGTTTCAAATTGTCCCAAATGCTGGTTAATCTTGCCTGAAGAAGAAGGCCAAAGAGGTCTCGAAACGCTTCGTGTTTTGTTTTGTCATTTGTTTCCTCCCCCCCCCCCCCCCCCCCCCTTTTTTTTTTTTTTTTCTTCTTCTTCTTTTTCTTTTTTTTTTTTTGTGCGCTCTGTCAGCAAAGATTGCAAAAACACTACAGAGTTCATTTTAACCACACAGAGTAAAAGGGTGAAATATATGGCCCAAAGACAATGCCACTAATGGTTGGTGTTGATCTCACAGGAATGCATGGTCATTCAGAGAATTTATTAGAAATGAAATCACTTTCTATTGGAAAAAAAGTTGACCATTTTCAGACAGGGGAAGTAACATTTATCGATTCAGAACTTCTAATTCCTTCCCTTGCTGTATATATAGTGTATCTACGCGTGAACTGCATTAAAGGGAGGAGGATATAGATTCTTGCCAGTACCTTTTTTTTTTTTTTTTCAATTTCTTGTTGTTGCTATTTTGCTGTCTTTAAATCACACTGTGGACGAGAGACCCGCAGATATGATTCGGTCACGGAAAGGAAATAACTACAAAAGAATTAGAGCTGTATACTCCGACATACGAACAGGTACAGATATATGCAGCTACAGACGCACGCATGTATGCACGTGCCCGCGCGCTTGCGCGCGCGCGCGCGCAGCACACCACACACACACACACACACACACACCGACGCAGCCGCGCGCGCGCGACACACACACACACACACACACACACACACACACGCGCGCGCGCACACACACACACACACACACCACACACACACACACACACACACACACACACACACACACGCCTGTTTTGAATAAACAGACTGGGGGGTGTTTCTGGACGATGATAGCCCACTAGACAAGACAACAGACGTGATCTCCAGCTACATCAACTTTTGCGTGGGCATGGTACTACAGACAATGGAGATCAGGCTGTACCCAACTCCAAGCCCTGGATCACCAAGGACCTGAAACAGCTGCTGAAAGAGAGAAAGTCAGCTCTGAAAGAAAAGGACACCAGGAATATGCAGCTCACCTAGAAGAAGATCGAGAAGAGGATCAGGGAGGAGAAGACGTACTCTGCAAAACTCGAGGACAACTTCCGGCAAGGTGACTCCAGGAAGTGCTGGCAGAACATCTCTGCCATAACAAGGTACAGGCCCAAGAAAGCTGAACTGAGAGCAGACGACGAGAGGAGATTGGCTAATGTACTGAATGTGTTCTACACACGTTTTGACCAGCGGGACTTCAGCATTGAGCAGCAGCGAGCCATGGACACGGTGCCCCAGATCCCTGGATCCCCAGTGACCATCAATGAAGAGGAAGTCCGCCGACTGTTCAGGAAGCTGAATGTCAGAAGTGCCTCTGGTCCGGATAGCATCAGCAGTAGGACCTGAAAACCTGCAGCAACTCCTTGGCCCATGTCTTCAGAGAGCTGTTCCAGCGAACATTTCAGGAAGGCCATGTTTCGCGATTATGGAGGTCATCCACAATCATTCCTGTGCCAAAGAAGAAAGTGATCAGTCAGCTCAACGACTACAGACCAGTGGCGCTAACATCAGTCCCCATGAAATGTACTGAGGAAATTGTCCTCAAGCATCTCAGGGGAGAAACTGAAGACCATCAAGATCCACTGCAGTTCGCCTACACCAGAGGTAGGAGCACAGAAAATGCCATCCAGACAATGCTGCACCACTTCCACCAGCACCCTGATAGGCTCGGGACGTTCGCCAGGGTTCTGTCTGTGGAGTTTTCAAGTGCTTTCAACACCATTCAGCCCCATCACCTCGTCGGGAAACTACTGGCCATGGCTGTTAACCCAGAGATCATCAAATGGATCTTCAGCTTCCTGACTGACAGACCACAGCAAGTCGTAGTTGGCCGGGTTGTCTTTGATGTCCTGGTGACCAATGCAGGAGCCCCCACAGGGGTGTGTTCTGTCGCATGCCCTGTTCACCATCTACACAGCTGACTGCCGCACCAGGGAGGCATGCAGTCTGCAGACCAAGTTCGCAGATGACACGTCACTTACAGGGCTGATGCACGACTCTGATGAAACCATGTACCGAGAGGCAGTCGGCAAGTTGGTGGACTGGTGCGACAGGAAATTCCTTCAGCTCAATGTCACCAAGACAGAGGAGATGGTCATCGACTTCTGCAGGAACCCAAGCAGCACCCACCCACTTGTCATCAAGGAAGAGGAAGTGCGCATTGTGCGCACCTACAAGTACTTCGACACAGTCATTGACAAGTTGGAGTGGACCCCTAACATCGACATGTGCTGCAAGAAGGCCAACCAGCGTCTTTTCTTTCTGCGGAAGCTCCCACAGTTCAGGGTCAACAGCACCTTCCTGAACTTGTTCTATCAGTCGGTGATCCAGTCCATCCTCCTCTACAACCATCTGTGCTTCCAGTCGTAACGCTGGTCGACTGCTGTCCATGAGATGCAGGACATCCAGATATAAAGATTATTTTCTGCCATCAGCAATTAGAGCCCTGAAGGAGGCTTGCAGGCGGAATTGAAAATCGATGCCCTTGCTGGCAGATACAGTAAAACAGTAATCATCCTGTCCGCTCCCCCTGTCCTCACTCCAGCCAGTCCATCTTTAAGGTACCCTCCTCAACCCATTCCTCCGTCTCCATCCCCATCTACCCCCCTCCCCTCCCCACTGCACCCTCCCTCCTCCCCCCTTCTTCCAATCAAACTGTACTGATCTCAGGATTATCATGTTGGTGTAATGATGATGATGATTGCAGTGATAATGATAATGAAAATAACTGAATTTTGAAACCCACGCATACTTAAACAGACTCATGATAGACATTCAAGCACATGCAGATATGCTGGCAAGCATAGGCACCCACATTTATGCACTCATTTATGCATTCTTGCTTTCACGCACACACAACACATACACAGAGAGCGACACTCACGCGCTTATGCACAGATGCATGCACATCCACAGGCACACACATACATGTGTACACACACAGGCACACTTACACACGCACATGCACACACATGCTCACACAGATGCGCACACTCACAATCAGACTTGAGCACACATGCCCACACACAGGCACAATTAGTACTGATCAATGGTTACATACATATTCAATGTGGTTGTGCTGTTGTGGGGTATATTATGGAGATCTAGTCCTTTGATCTTATGTTCATATCATGTTTATAACCCTGATGTGTTGACAAATTTTAGTTTATGAATTTCTGTGTGGTGTGTGTGGTGAGAGAGAGAGAGAGAACACACACACACACGCACATACACACTCACAATCTCACACACGCATACACCACACACACACACACCACACACACACACACACACACACACACACACACACACACATACTCACTACCATACACGCTCACGCACACACACTCACGTGCACACACGCTCGCGCGCGCGCACACACACACCCATACACTAACACACACACTTACACACACACACACACACACACACACACACACACACACACACACACACACACACACACACACACACACACCACACACACACACACGTGCGCGCGCGCCCAAACACACACACACATACAGTGCACGCAAAGAGAGAAGAGAGAGAGAGAAGAAGACAGACAGACAGACAGACAGACAGACAGACAGACAGAGACAGAGACAGACAGAGACGAGCAAGACTGAGGAAAGACAAAAGAGAGAGAGAGAGAGAGAGAGAGAGAGAGAGAAGAGAGAGAGAGAGAAGAGAGAGAGAGAGAAAGGGAGAGAAAGAGACAGACAGAGAGACTGAGCCAGAAAAAGGGTGAGAGCTGTTACATGACCACAATCATAAACAAGAAAAAAACAACAACATGAAAACCCTCACACAGACAGAAGCATTAATAGCAAAAGCAAGAGACATTCACACACACACACACACACACACACACACACACACACACACACCACAAGAGAGAGAGAGAGAGAGAGGAGAGAGAGAGAGAGAGAGAGAGAGAGAGAGAGAGAGAGAGCATGATGGAATAAACTCCAGTTTCTTCGTTCGTGAACTGAATGGTGAAAGCCACACAGAAAAGTTTCATGTCCACAAACACCCAAAGGTCAAAAGAGCGCGCAGCCCTCAGTCGGTCAATGGACATGACAATGCCCAGTGGTCAGGCAGCTGGAACCACTTCTGCCTGTTTCCCAAACATGACTTCCATGACCTTTCTGCCTTCCCGCCTCCTAATCAATTAGCTAATTGGTTGTTAAAAGGTCGAGGGCAAGAACGGCAATGATATGTGTGTGCACACATCCCACCTCAATCGCCCACCACGTTCCCTGCTTTTGAACTGTGACCAGTCGTCCATGATCAATAACACAGGCTTGTGTTCGTTTATTTGCTTATGAAGTCTCTCTCTCTCTCTCTCTCTCTCTCTCTCTCTCTCTCTCTCTCTCTCTCTTCCTCTCTCTCTCTCTCTCTCTTGTCCTTGTTGATGATGCTAATGTTGTTTCTGGTGTTGTCTTTGCTGCTATTGATCTATTTCATCATCATTTTACCAAAGAGTGTGTCTGACAATATGTTTGCTTATAACAAAGTAGAATTGCAAGGATAAACTGGAAGACTAGACATTGTTTAATTGGTTTATTGTTGAGTACCAAAGTTTCTCTCTCTCTCTCTCTCTCTCTCTCTCTCTCCTCTCTCTCTCTCTCTCTCTCTCTCTCTCTCTCTCTCTCTCTCTCATGCGCGTGAAAGCATTTCAGAGCAGTCACCCCGTCGTTACCTTATTGCATTTTCCTCTTGTGTTGTCTGTTTCATTCAAGTCTCTGGCTACTTCTTCCGTTCTTCTTTTTTCTTCTTGTGAGTCTATTTCCTTACCTTCTTCTCTGCCATATGTTCCTACTCTTTTCCTTTCATACCCACATGGTAAAGCATAGCGTCTACTGCAGTACCGTGAGTCAAAGGAGCGGAAAGCCGTCCCTAAGTCAGTGGATTCTACAGTATCAGGTGTCTGTGAGCCCCCTAGGTGAACAGCAGAACCGTATTCCTACAGCAAATACAACTGTTTGCGTGAATATAAGGCACTTTTATAGATGTGATACAAATAAGTGTATTGTAATTAATGCACTGAGTACGGAATCCACCACAAAGAAGGAATGTTTTGAAACGAAAGTACGATTACTGTAACGAAACAGAGTAGTGCATCCCCCCCCCCCCCCCCCCCACCTAATGAACGAGTGCATACCATTTTGTTTACTTTACGAGCATTCAGTGCCTCTGTCTGCACTATCCCTTCTCACTATGAGAGAGAGTAAACAGTGCGTGGGAATTTTGCTGGAGGCGCGCTCAAGCTGGAACTAAGACGTCATTTAAGCGTGAAGATATTGTCAAACAGTCTGCTGTTTATTTATATAAAGCATCTAAAATTCGATCTGGATATTGCTCATAATTCTGTAATCAATTTTCTTATGTTTCTCTACCCATTTGGCGTTTTAATTCTAGTTGCAAAGCGAGACGACTGCAGGCGGAAATCTAAACAAATCTTAAATAAATGTTAACGAACCGCCCAGAGAACGTGGACAGAGTCACAAGACGAAACACAACGCGTTTCGACCTCTTAGGTCTTCATCGGGTGAGACATAAACGAATAAAACAAGGAAAATTCACTTAGCTTTGATCGCTTCAGATCACTTCACAGGGTTCAGCGCAAGGAAGGCGTTGAATCAACACCTTCTTCCTTCTTTCTTCCTTGCGCTGAACCCTGTGAAGTTTATGTCTC
>JAMYXO010003282.1:0-20613 GCA_033310375.1 Conus canariensis | reverse complement strand
ATGTGTGTGTGCAGTGTGTGTGTGTGTGTGTGTGTGTGTGTGTGTGTGTGTGTGTGTGTGTGTGTGTGTGTGTGTATGTGCGCACGTGTGTGCCTTGCAAGAATGTGCGCGCGTGTGTGTGTGCATAAGTGCGTGTGCATGTGTGTGTGTGTGTGTGTGTGTGTGTGTGTGTGTGTGTGTATGTGTGTGTGTGTGTGTGTGTGTGTGTGTGTGTGATTTATGGTTTTGTGTGAGCACACACACGTATCTGCTTTTATATTATATTATATTATATTATATTATATTATATTATATTATATTATTATTATTATATTATATTATATTATATTATATTATACTAGCCGGTGTACCGGCTTCGCTCGGGTATTATCTGTACAATAATTTTCTGGCCACCCCTCTCTCTCACCATTTAAAAGACAATACAATAAAATTCAGCTTGGGTTTGTTTCGTTTTTCCCATGCTGAACCAATTGCCCCAGCCTCCTCCTATCTACTTCACCCAATTTCTTCGGACGCCCACTCCCTTCTTGCCTCTCAATCTGTTTTCCCTCACGAATTTTTTTCCATAGATACACAGTCCATAGAAGGATGCCTGTACTTTGTGAACTTACCGATGCATTCTCAATTCCTCGATTGAAGTGCTCCAAAATAACAACTCTGTAGGGGCCGCCATAACCTAGTGGATAAGGCGCTGGACTCATGATCCAAAGGTCGTGGTTTCGAATCCCGGCTTGGTCTTGGAAATTTTATCGTGGAATGTTTCCAGCTAAAATGACCGTAGTTCACCCCGATGTCCACCCTGGCCCCACAGGTGTCAGTCTAATGTGACGGACCAGCCGTCTGCATATTCTTGATTTTGGCACGGACGTTAAATCCAACTCAAACATGACAACTCTGTGAAAAGACTGCATTTTCACGATGTATCATGTCTATTGGAGAGCCTCTGGGTAGACATTTCTGGTCTCCCTGTTTGGCGCAAGTATAGTCAGTGTTTCTGCGTTTCCAGTTCGTGATGCTGCAACGTAGAACATTCCATGTGTAAAACATGGAACGGTCAGGTCTGCCCCAAGGGATGAAAATGTCGGACCCTGGCTCTTGATGATTGTCAGAGCGAAAGCTGGTTTCATGGGAAACTGAAACCGTCAGAACTGGAATGGCAGGGGTGAGTCCATGGGTTCCAGAGGAATTCTGGGGAGCAGCACCGGTTCACCTTTGTGGGGGCCACATGATATTTTCGCTTCTACAACGTTCCTGTGCAGTCTGGTGAAGACACATCGGGTGCCATTGATCACCTTTGGCGGGTCCAGTGAGTGGAGAATGATAATAGGGACTCCAGATTTCAGCAACAGTTCATGTGGTGCAAGTCCAGAAATCTCAATGGAGTTCAGGAGTTCTTGTGGATAAAGGACTGCCTCATCATCATTCTTGGCCATGTCAACAGATCTGTACAGTTTCCTCTCCAGGGAAGTCAGCTACGATTTTTCTGTTCAGCCTGTTGACAGTCTCGTTCAGGGAGGAGATTATGGCCCTTTCCGCTAACCAGTCTGAGTCTGCACAGTGAGCATGAAGATCCGGGTAGACTGCTTCTATCAGATCCTCCTGGCTATCAGACAGGCGTTGACAATGTTGGCTCTGGTGCCATTGAGGACGACAGGGAGGATCTGCCTGAAGTCCCCACAGAACAGCGTTGGGATGCCTCCCATTGGCCTGTGCACTTGGGTGATGTCCTGCAGCGTAGAGTCCATGGCCTCGTAGACAGCTTTGTGGGTCATGGGAGCTTCATCAATTATGACGGTTGCAGCCTCTTTGATGACTTTGGCCAACGTTGACCCACGCTTGACAGAGCAGGTTGGCGTTTCTTGCTTGTTGGCATCCAGAGGGACCTTGAAAATGCTATTTACTGTCCGCCCACCCGGACAAAAGAGTAGCGGCAATGACACTGGAAGCAGTGGCTAGCACTATTTTGCCTGTGGAGCGGATCCTGTTCAGGATAAGATTCAGGATGGTCTTTCCTGTCCCTCATGGAGCATCAAGGAACATTATGTTGCTGCTTGCTGTGGGATCCTGCCTCTGCTCAACCATGGTCATAAAGCTGTCGTACACGTCTCTCTGGTCAGCTGTCAGCTTCTTCAGCTGGTCATCAGCTGCTGCCCGGAGTGCAGTAGTGTCGTAATTGGTCTCGCGGTAGTATTCTCGAGGCACAGTTTGTTGTTGTGTGACTGTTGGCATCCCATACTCCTCTGTAGACTTGCCTCCAAGAAGGAAGAGTTTGTCCTGAATCACAGTAAGAGCTTGGTTGTAGATGACATCTGTGTACTGCGCTTCATAATAGACATCTCTTCGGACTTGGAAGAGGAAATCTTCAGCAAGATGGTCTCTGAAGAGGTTCCACAGGTTGCCTGGGTTACTGGGGTTGAAAACCACCACAATGTGAAGTGCTCAGGGACTTCCACGTACTTCAGCTCTCGTGCTGTAGGGTCTTGAGAGCATAGACTAAAGATGGCGGTAAGTGTTGCTTCTGGGGGAGAGCCTTGTGCTCTTTGCGCTGCGTTGTGTGGATTGAAGTAGACCCATTGTCCATTCTCCAAATGGACAGCTGGTCTCTGCACAATGGGGTGGCGCTCATGCAGGTCAAATCCCAGGAGTCTCCAGGTCGCCTCGATGCTGCCAACGTAGCGGGCATTCTGGTACATTTGGATCTCATCAATGACTGGAGGTTGTTGAGCTGTTCCTTCACCTGCCTGAGTGGCTTGGAGTTGGAAGACGGCTTGGTCTGTGCCCTTGTGGACATACTTCAGGACGTACTTGATGAATTTTATGCTACTGCATATTTCCACATTGATGTGGCAGTTGAACTAATGTAGGAGGTAAGGGTTGTAGGGGACAACCCACTGGTTGGTGACGATGATTTCTCTCTGCCCAAGCTTCACAGTCCCAGTATGTCCTCATTCAGACTCCTCACGTCTCCTGTACTTGGGGTAGCTGTCCTCACCCTGTTCTATGACCCTTCTTGCCTCTCAATCAATTTTACCTCACAATTTTTTTTCGTAATACGATACACAGTCGATAGAGGGATGCCTGTACTTAATGAACTTACCGATGCATTCTCAATTCCTCGATTGAAGTGCTCCAAAATGACAACTCTATAGGGGCCGCCATAACCTAGTGGATAAGGCGCTGGACTCATGATCCAAAGGTCGTGGTTTCGAATCCCGGCTTGGTCTTGGAAATTTTATCGTGGAATGTTTCCAGCTAAAATGACCGTAGTTCACCCCGATGTCCACCCTGGCCCCACAGGTGTCAGTCTAATGTGACGGACCAGCCGTCTGCATATCCTTGATTTTGGCACGGACGTTAAACCCAACTCAAACATGACAACTCTGTGAAAAGATTGCATTTTCACGATATATTATGTCTATTGGAGGGCCTCTGGGTTGACAACATTTCTGGTCTCCCTGTTTGGCGCAAGTATAGTCAGTGTTTCTGCGCTTCCAGTTCGTGATGCTGCAACGTAGAACATTCCATGTGTAAAACACGGAACGGTCAGATCTGCCCCACGGGATGAAAATGTCTGACCATGGCTCTTGTTGACAGACAAAAATCAGACGGTATTGCAGAGCATCATAACTTCGGTGTATTTCTGAAATCCTCTGCAGACTACCATCTCTAAATTTAGAAATTAACGGTTTTTAACGGTCAATTTTAAGTTTCTGTTCATATTAGTTGTCTATCATTGATCAGCGTGCAAAACTGCACCTGTATACCAAATTTCATCAAGAAAGGTCTAAATTTAGAAAATAACGGATCTTAACGGTTTTTAACGCTCAATTTTATAGTTTCCGTTCGTGTAAGTTGTATATCATTGTTCAGCGTGTAAAACTGCATCTGTATACTGAATTTCATCAGGAACGCTCTAAATTTATATAATAACGGTTTTTAACGGTCAATTTTTAAGTTTCCGTTCGTGTAAGTTGTATATCATTGTTCAGTGTGTAAAACTGCATCTGTATACCGAATTTCATCAAGAACGGTCTAAATTTATATAATAACGGTTTTTAACGGTCAATTTTAAGTTTCGGTTCGTGTAAGTTGTATATCATTGTTCAGCATTGAAAACTACACCTGTATATCAAATTTCATCAAGAAAGGTCTAAATTTAGAAAATAACGCTTTTTAACGGTGATACCATCTCTAAATTTAGAAATTAACGGTTTTTAACGGTCAATTTTAAGTTTCTGTTCATATTAGTTGTCTATCATTGATCAGCGTGTAAAACTGCACCTGTATACCAAATTTCATCAAGAAAGGTCTAAATTTAGAAAATAACGGATCTTAACGGTTTTTAACGCTCAATTTTATAGTTTCCGTTCGTGTAAGTTGTATATCATTGTTCAGCGTGTAAAACTGCATCTGTATACTGAATTTCATCAGGAACGCTCTAAATTTATATAATAACGGTTTTTAACGGTCAATTTTTAAGTTTCCGTTCGTGTAAGTTGTATATCATTGTTCAGCGTGTAAAACTGCATCTGTATACCGAATTTCATCAAGAACGGTCTAAATTTATATAATAACGGTTTTTAACGGTCAATTTTAAGTTTCGGTTCGTGTAAGTTGTATATCATTGTTCAGCATTGAAAACTACACCTGTATACCAAATTTCATCAAGAAAGGTCTAAATTTAGAAAATAACGCTTTTTAACGGTAATAAATAACGGTCATAAAAACTATCGAATGACCCAGTGTTATTCACAGTATGTCCTTCTAGACTCATGCCAAGTTTGGTGGCGATCCGAGGACTCCCTTTGCCGCCAACATGAGAAAAGATTGTATTTTTGATCGTTTTTAGGGGGGTACGTGTTGTTAACGGTTTTTAACGGTCATAAATAACTGTCGTAGAAACTGTCCAATGACCCTATGTTACTCGGGAGATGTCCCTCTAGGTTCGATGTACCTGTGCAATGTCACAACGGCCATTTGATGAAAAGCAGAGGAAAAAGATGTCTTTGAAACCGTTATAACAGTTTTTTTTAACGGTTTTTAACGGTTTTATTTCTTTAAAGATTAGCCCAAAACCATCCTCGCGGGTCACAACAGACATACTTGCTAAATTTCAAGAAGATCGGGTTTTAAACAGTTTCTTTTATAGGGTTTGGTGTTTTTAACGGTTTTTAACTGTTATAAATAACGTTTTTTAACTGCCAAATGACGGTTTTAATTTTAGGGAAGTAGTCCTGTACCTGTGCAATGTCACAACAGCTATTTGAAGAAAAGCAGAGGAGAAAGATGTCTTTGAAACCGTTATAACAGTTTTTTAACGGTTTTTAACGGTTTTATTTTTTCTAGAGATTAGCCCAAAACCATCCTCGGGTCACAACGGACGTACCTGCCAAATTTCATGACAATCGGTTGAGCCGTTTTTGAGTCTATAGCGTACACAGACACACACACACACACACACACACACACACACCACACACACACACACACACACACACACACACACACACACACACACACACACACACACACACACACACACACACAGAATTTGCCATTTATATATTAGATTATATATTATATTATATTATATTATATTATATTATATTATATTATATTATATTATATTATATTATATTATATTATATTATATTATATCATATTATATATATACAAATAGAGAGAGAGAGAGAGAGAGAGAGAGAGAGAGAGAGAGAGAGAGAGAGAGAGAGAGAGAGTTGTATATACTGTGAATGGGCCCAACTTTTAGAGTTAAACCTGGAGGAGCCATGATAATATGATATAGTATGTTGTGAGTGTGTGTGTGGGGGTGTGGGTGTGTGTGTGTGAGGAGAGGGGGGGGGGTGTTTGTTGGTTGTGCGTGTGTGTGTGGTTGGGTGGGTGGGAGTGTGCATATACATGACTGTGTTGCAGATGCTGACGAAGCCTAAATAAAAGGCGAAAGCTTTTAAAAGAAACATGAAGAGTGTGTGGTTGGTGTGCCTGCGTTTATTTTTGTACTCTCTCTCTCTATATATTTACATATATGTACATATATGTGTGTATATGTGTGTGTCTTTGTATGTGGGCGTGTACGTATGTGCGTGTGTGTATGCATTTGTGCATTCATGTGTATGTGTGTATGCGTGCACGCGTGTGGGTGTGCACGTGCACATACACGCATGTGTGTGTGTGTGTGTGTGTGTGTGTGTGTGTGTGTGTGTGTGTGTGTGTGTGTGTGTGTGTGTACGCGTGCGCACGTGTGTGTGCATGCGCGTGTGCGCGTATGTGTGTGTGTGTGTGTGTGTGTGTGTGTGTGTGTGTGTGTGTGTATGTGTGTGTATGTGTGTGCGTGAATGTTCAGAAGATGACTTAGGATCGAGAACAAGAACAAGACCATCAAATACAACAAATACGTGCACACACGCACACACACACACACACACACACACACACACACACACACACACACACACACACACACACACACACCACACACAAACACACACAAAACAGTAAGAACAACACCTCCTCCCCCTCACACACACACCCACGTACACACACTGAGTTGGTTTTGCCTTCTGGATTTGAGTTATTTTTCTGATTCCATTCACTCAAGAATGCATGATTTGGTTTGTCCTATGCAGCAAAAATACTGACTGATTGAGTAAGATTTGGTGAGTTAAAGGGCATCATTTCATTTTGGTAGATGTTTCATGTATTTTTCCTACAATTTTTGGTATATATAAAATTCTGTAATTGAGAGAGAGAGAGAGAGAGAGAGAGAGAGAGAGAGAGAGAGAGAGAGAGAGAGAGAGAGTGTGTACATGTGTTTGCGTGTGTCTGTGTGTATGTACTCTATATGCTTTTGATCTCTCAGCTGCTTTTCATGAATTTAGTGCGAATAGAAGATTACCTTTTTTTTTTCAGGATAATATGATCAGCTAGTTCTTTTTCTTCCTTTTTTCCTCAGGACTCAGACTCGACGGATTCTATCTTTGGTTTTACACAAGGTGGGGAGAACGTTGACATTCTGAGTGAGAATGATGGTTAACTAATCCAGACATTCTGAGTGAGAATGATGGTTAACTAATCCAGACATTCTGAGTGAGAATGATGGTTAACTAATGCAGACATTCTGAGTGAGAATGATGGTTAACTAATCCAGACATTCTGAGTGAGAATGATGGTTAACTAATCCAGTATGTCACTGTCCATACTCTCAGCCCATCCCAACTCTTGCCAGACACTAATTTGTCCTAACAGTTACGTGCTCTACTTTTCATAATAGGCCACTCCTTTTTCTATGTCAGCAACTGAGATGGGAACTTGAAGATCAAACATGGCCATATGGAATTTGATAAAGAATTGATATATTTAAAAAATGATAATAAATGAACATATAAATCTATCAGCAAAATATCTTGTCAACTATCAATGACAGCTTCTTGGCAACTTGAGAAAAAGATTTCCAGTGTGGTGTAAAAATCGTTGATTGTATTTTCTTATCATCTGGGATTTTTTTTCTCTTGTCCTCCACCTCCAATCTTTTCCCACCTTTCTTTTTTAATTTTTCTTAACAGTGGGGCTTTCTACCTCTATCTTTTTCCCATTGTCATCACTTTTTCTTTCTTTCTGAAACTGACTCACACTCACCATGCACAGTCTGTTTTTTCATAGATGGACATTCGCTTGCTGATTTCAATGTTTTTAGCATTTGATACAAAGTGTCTGGGTTTATAAATGTACTAATGTGTTATGCTCTGACACTTTCGTTCTGCTATGTTTACAACCTAGTATATTCTATATTTTTAATACACATAAATTGTGGGCTGGAGTGGGGGGGGGGGGCGACTTGGCTGTACAGTGGGTGACAAGACAAGATGCTACATACGTGTCCACTTGACAGGGCAGCCCAGTTCTCTCACTTGGAAGTGGCTGGTGACCTGCATGAGAGAATGGAACTCTGAACACTGTGAATAGTGGAAAAATGAGTCACGATACTGATAATCTCCACACTACATCTGTGGCCAGAGCATGACTCCGCATCGATGTTAGAGTTGCACACCAATTCATGTTACTGCAGGACTGTTCAACTTTTGGTAGGAAAGAAAGTCCATCGGAGATTTGAACAACACCCGTTTTCCTTACCAATGTTTTACTCAAAGCCGCGGAATGTTTACCTCTTTCAGGATGAAGGTGCAAGCAGTTACAGACACGGACAAAAATCTGCCGGGCCTGGGAAATATTGAATCTTGGAGCATCTGGTGGTGAAAGTGTCAACGTATTAAAACCTCAAACTAATTCGTGGTTTCTGTAAATACCGGAATCCTAATAATGCCACTGCGTCTCTTGTTTGCTGCTTTTCTATTGTTGTTGTTGTTTTGTTTTGTTAAGACCAGCTTGAACGTGAACAACTGCCTACAGTGATTCGAAAGACGGGGGATATCCCTCACAGCAACATTAGGAAAGAGGACCTGTCTCACACCACCATACACCCACCTCTCAGTGGCCGCTCATTCCCACCGCCTTTGTCTCTCCTGTACATAACACAAGCAGTTTCACCCTGTGGCAGGATCAAAGACAGCAGTCCACGGGGAACTACCAATACCAGGCTTCTCTGTAAGGACCCTTAGCCATGGAGACCCTGCACTGTTGTTGAGACTCGCCAGTGGTGGTGTTTATTTGCTCTGTACTGAATTTGCTGTTTGGTGTCTCATCGATCTTTACCATCAGTGGTATTACTCTCTCTCACGGCTGACACCATACACAGCCACATCCAGAATCGTCACTGCCCCAGTCCCGCAGCACTGGCGATCAACAGGAAGCAGTTCATCATCAAATCATCATAAAGCAACCCCCCAGAGGCGACTCTAACCCGGGAAATTCAGTTGGGGTTTAGTACTCCCAACCCAAATCACTTAAGTCGAGTTTTAGTTTTCCTTCCCCGGGCACTTCGTGGAGGGTTTTGTTCTCCTACCGAGTCACTTCGTCGGTTTAGTTCTCCTACCCAGGGCATTCAGTCGAGTTTTTGTACTCCTACCGAGTCACTTCCCGGGGCCCAGTTTAGTAATCCTCCGAGCCCCTTCAGTCGAGTTTAGTACTCCCCACCGAGTCACTTCGTCGAGTTCAGTACTTCCCACCCAGTTAAATTCAGTCGAGGGTTTTGTTAAACCCACCGGCAACCCTTTAGTTTGAAGGGGTTTGTACTCCTACGAGTACTTCGTCCCAGGGTTTTGTACTCCTACCCATTTACTTTAGTCGGTTCAGTTTCCCTCGTTTCAGTTTCCCCAAAAAACCCCACCCACACCCCTGCCCCAAACCCCCCAAATTTTCCCGGGAAAACCCTTTCTTAGTTGCTGAGAACCCCCATGTCAGGGGAGCATCCCCCTATGAGGGACCCCCAAAAGTAAACACACCGGGCCCGTCCCCAGAAACTTTCCGGAGTGGTGCAGCCCCAGGCGACACGACATCCTCTATAGAGGGGACCACCCGTACAACACCGTCAGTTTCCCGGGGCTTGCCGACAGTGGTGACCGCGACACGGAAAAAAACTGAGGTAATGGGAAAAGTCAGTAAAGAAAAAAGGACACTGAGATTTAAACAATTTGTTTTTTGCCCGTGGGCAACTTCCTTGCCACTTCAGTGGCATTGGGAACCCCTGCTGCCAAATTTCCCACCCCCCCCCCCGGGGGCCCCCTTTTCCCGCCCAAGCCCGAGCACCGGGAGAAGTTATAATCAAATCATTTTGAGGGAAACCCCCCCCGAGGGGAACACTGAAAAACTGCCCAGTAAATTTGATGGTTTTTCGGTGATGGCCTTTTTTGATCCTTTCATTTGCGGACTTCCCAATATTTAAATCCCCCCCTGATCACAAATTTTAAATTTTTTTGCCCGGGGCCAGGCCCTGGTGGCTCTCCTGCTTCCCCCTCGGAGGGGGCGCCAAATTTCATCCAATTTCCCGGGGGGTCCCCCGATAGATTTCAAAAAATTGGGGTTTGGGGTGGAAAGGTGACGAAAAAAAAAGGGCCCCATGGTTAACAGGGCTTTTGGGGCCACTGAATTTGGAAAAGGGAAACTCTTGGTGTTGTTTTGGGTGTTTGGGGTTTTTTTGCATTTGGCAATTTTTTTGGGGGTGGCGGGGGGTGGGGGTGTCTTTTGGGTTTGGGGGGTTTCTGGGGGGGGGGGAGGTAACGATTTGGGGATTGGTTTGGGGGGGGGAATTCTTGGGGGGATTTCCAAGGAATGGCCAATGGGGGGGGGTTCGCCCCTTTTTAGGGGGAAAACCGGTGGGGGGGGGGTTTAAAAGGGGGGTTTTTGGAAATTAAACGGAATTTCCAAAGGGGGTTGCGGTTTTTCCCCAATCCCAAGGGGTTTCTTTTTTTTTTTTTGGGGGATTTTTTTCTTCTTTAAAATTTTTTTCCCCGTGGATTTCAGGTTTTTTTTTTAGTTAAACAATTTTTTTTTGTTCCCTTTTTTGGACTTTTCCCATTAAAGCCAAAATTTTTCCCCTTTATTTATAAATTTAATTTTTTTTTTTTATAACACGTTTTTTTTTTAATTTTTTCATCAAGGGGGAATTTTTTTTTTTTCGCCATTTTAAATTTTTTTTTCTTTTTTTTTTTTCCGACAATTTTTATTTTTGTCGTTTTTTTGGAAAAATTTTTTTAACAAAATTTTTTTAATAAACATCTTTTCTTTTTATTTTTTTTTTTCTTTTCTTTTTTTAAAATTTTTTTAAATTTTTCCAAGTTTTTTTATTGCACGGGGCTGTACTCTCAATCATGGGAATATCACGTTTTCATCCGGGTTTTTGAGAGATACAGTTGCCTGCTGCATTGGTCAAAAATTGTGGCGCCCATTTTTTGGGGACGCATCCTTTAATATGTGAAAACTAAAAATTTTTGGGGTTTTTCCAGCCTCCTATTTGACCCCGTAGAAAAAGCCGGTGGGGGCCCAGAAAAATCCCAAAATTTAAAAAGGCTTGGGGAAAATTTCACCCCGCGACCTCCAAGCTGGGGTGTGCGACGCAAACCCTTCGCCCACGGCACGGGAAAAACCCGGGTTTACAAAATCAACCGACACGGGGTATCTGCTGGGTCTTCAATTGAAATTTAGCGACTTCCCGGGTGGAGTGTGGGGGCCACCCCGTTTTTCCCTTAGCTGTCAAAATTTCCCTTTCCTTTGAGTGAATCCTTTCCACCCCGGCTCTTTCCCATCCCCCCGCGAAAAAGCCAACCCGTTCATTCATCCGCTTGGCACCAGGGGCCCCCCATGGGGGAGCGGGAAAGAAAACTATTGGTAAAAAGGGGGGCCCATAAGAGGGGGGATTTTGCCTCTTTACACCCGATGTTAATCTGGGGGTCTCCCTTTTACCGCCCTCTTAGCAAAAAAATTTCACAAAAAAGTGACCCTGAAACGGGGAATGTGAAGAGCTAAAGCAGTCGATTTTCTTCTAGGTTCATTTTTTTAATTGGTGGGGAAAAAGATTTTTAAAAATTTAAAATTTTTCCCAAGTGGTTATAAGGGTTTTTAAAATAATATGATGTTGATAAATTTTTTTTCATTATCTTATCCCCCTCCCCCTCCTCCTCCTCATCATCATCACATCATCATCTCGTCTTATCACTCATTTTAAATTATAATTATTATTATTTTTATTACCCATTATTATTATATGATCACCCCATGTTCATCTTTTCTTTATTTCATCATCTTATTATTTTTAAGGGTATTTTACATGCGTTTTTCCCTCGGTTGGGAAAACAAAGCTGCAAGTATTTTCAGTTCACGCGCGCTTTGTTTTACACAACCAGTTTCCTGCCTGGGAAAGGCCGACGGAAAAACTGAAACCTGGGTTTCATGCAGTTTTCCCAGCGTCATTCAGTATGGCCGTCCTCAATTGTTGTCATTCGAAAGGGTTTCATTCTGCCCGGCAAATGCTTTGAGTAGCGGGTCATCCGTACCAAAGGGGCCGGGAAAGGGGCCCGCTCTTCGGGGAAGGGTTTGGGGATGAAATTTTTACGGGGTGTGCAAAAGTCATGCGAGCGTTTTTCCCCCAACGGAACCTCGTTTTTTTTTTTTTCATTCGAAAGGAATTTTTTGGAAGTGGGAAATCAGGAAAGAAAGTTAACTTCGGTTGGGAAAACCTAAACCACCACTACCTCCCCTCCCCCCTCCCCCCGGGACCGTACCAAGGGGGCCCGGGGGGGTTTCGAAAACCCCCCAAATTCAAGAAAGGGCCCGGGGAAATAACGCTCAATTTTTTTTTATAAAGCTATGTTCCAGATCGACCTTCATTGATTTGTTTCTCAAAAATTTACAATTCTTAAATTTCAAATTTATTTGCTGGGCAAAATTTTTTCTAAAAAAAAAAAGTGTAAACATTGGGCTGTTTGTCGTTTTTGAGCCAGGATGGAAAAAAAATGATAAACCAAATACTACTTTTTTTTTTTTAATCTCATCCCCCCAAATTTTAATGGAGGAAAAAAAAAAAGCTAAGCGTTTTGGTTCCCCCCCCCTTTTTTCCCCCCCCCCCCCCCCCCCCCCCCCCGGGGGGGGGGGGGTTTATAGTCATTAAGTTGACAGGGGTTTGGGTGGCAAAGGGTATCTTCCCAAAACGCCGGAAGTTGATTTGAATATGGCGTATCACAAAGGAAGACACATATGTACGCTTAGTTCCCAAGGGGAAAAAAGGCAGATAATAAAAAACACACCAAAACCACCCACACACCAAAAACACACACACAAAACAACACACACAACAGACAGGGCAGGACACACAAAACACAGGAGAGAGAGGAGAGGAGGAGAGAGAGAGGAAGAGTGGGAGAAAAGGGGAGAGAGGGGGGAGAGGTGTGTGTGTGTGTGTGTGTTTGGTGTGTGTGAGTGGGGTGCGCGGGAGCGCTTCTTGCTTTGGGGCAAGCATGCGCGCGCAAAAAGTGAGGTCTTTGTATGCGAGTGTGTGTGTTGGGGGTGTGTGTGTGTGTGTGTGTGTGTGTTTTGTGTTTGTTTGTGTGTGTGTGTGTGTGTTTTGTGAGAGAGAGAGAGGAGAAGGGGGGGGAAGGAGAAATGCATTAATTAAAGCTTCAAAATTTATGGATTTTGACTTTTTTGCATAAGTTCCTACATGTATTTTTTTGCGTTTTTCGTGTGTGTGTGTGTGTTGTGTGTGTGTGTGTTTTGGTGTGTGGGGGGTGTGTGGGTGTGTGTGTGTGGTTTGTGTGGTGTGTGTGTGTGTGCTTTCGCGGGGGGTGTATGTGTGTGTGTGTGTGTTCGTGTGTGTGTGTGTGTGTGTGTGTGTGTGTGTGTGTGTGTGTGTGTGTGGGGTGTGAGAGGAGGAGGAGGGGTCAAAGTGAGAGAGAGGGGAGAGCTCTTTCTGTGTTGAAGCCACGGGTTTGGGAAAAATTTAATACAGGTTGCTTGTTTGAAGTAGGGAAAAGCACCTAAAAGGGGAGTAGTTTCCCTCACATAAAGAAGAATTATACTCCAATTGTTTTCGGGAAATTCCCAAATGACCCTGATGATGGTAAGATTAGGGGAAAATAAAAACAAACCCCTAAATCATCAACTTTTTAAACTTTTTGGGATTCTTTTTTTAAAATCAAAAGGGTTAAATCTCATCATCAAATTTTGGGGGTTGTTCAAAAACTATTCCCAAGATCCCAAACTTTTTTTTTAATTACCTGAAAGGGGTTTTGTGGTTTTCCCACGAGAAATCACTGGGGATAAAAAGGGTGACAGAAAAGTTTTGTTCATTAATCACCGGGGATTCGCCCCAGGTTTTTAAAAATTTTTTGTTGGTCCGTTTTTTGGTTTTGGGTTTCCTGGGGGGGAAAAAAGCAGGGGCAACCGATCGCAGCCGTTTCTCGCCCCTCCATTTTCCCCTTTGGCCCTTAAAGAATGGGAGGAGGATGGATTGGGGTTGAGGGCTAAAGAGGGGGGAAAAAGGGGGGGGAGGAGTGAGTAAAAGGGTTTTAAAATGAAAAATTTTGTAAGATGGGGGTTTACTGTTTTTATTTCGGGAAAAGGGCTCGCGTCATGTCATAAAAATTTGTTTTTTAAAAAAACACTCGGGTTGTAGCCTATGGACCCTGATAACTTTCTCTAAATAAACCCATTTGAAATGGAACGGTTTTTTCCTATCAGTGCAAAAAAAGTTTTACATAACCTAGCAAAATCCAAAGCATGAGGGACAGCGGAAAAGGGAAAAGGGGTGGATTTTGTCTACTGAAAAGGGAAATTTGTGATAAAAAAAGCTACCCCACGTGAAAAAATACTTCCCCAAACCCAAAAACTCTAGAGAGATGCAATGAGGCGAAAACAAGAAACGTATTTAAAACGAAAGGGGGGGTAAACCCAAACAGTCGCCATTTATCAGTTGCGCTGCCTCTTAAAGGACCCCTTAAAACCAAGATGGGAAAATGCTTTTGGGCCACCCCCCTTGGCTCCCTTGCCGCAGAGAAACACACACCCATTTGTTTTCCTTTCACACTGCAACATCCAACCTGCCAAAGGGCGAAAGGAGGACAGCTGTTGCAAGGGGCCCCAAAGATATAACCAGGGAAAGGATAAAAAAAATAGCGAGGGAGAGCTAGAAGAGAGGGCTTAGCAGCATCCTGATACGCCTTTGAGATTGTCCCGCCTCCTCCCCACATAAGAACAAGGGATTTTTGTGACTCCAAGGACCGGGGCATGCAATCAGAATCACGGGGTTCCCAAAATTGGTGTTTTTTGGCAGGGGCCCCGGGCCAGAAATTTACAATATGGGGGAATACTTCCTCCGCCCAATCAACACAGCACTCAAAAGCGGCAAACGGGCATGAAAGACGTTTCAACAAGGGAAATCTTTTTTGGCAGCCTTGATTTTTCCAGTTGCGATTTCTTTTCATCGGCCACTTTTGGGGGTTTCTGTCTGAGCGAATGACGCCAGAAAAACCCAAATAACGGCCCGAATTTGCCTTTTTTTTCTTTTTCTTGTGTTTGGTCCTTTTTTTTGTTTTTTGTTTTTTTGGGTTCTTGTTGTCCTTCTTCTTCTTCTTCTTCTTCTTCTTTTTTCCTTTTTTCCTTAAAATTTTCTTCTTTCGGGGGGTTTTAATTTTCCTCCTTTCTTTGGGGATTTGGGGGAAATTGGAGTTGATTCAAACCGGTCAACCCAATAATGGTTTTTTGTTTTGGGTCGGGGGGGTAAAAGAACTGCCCTTACCACAATTACCCCGGGGGGTGGGGGGGGGTTTGGGGGGGGGGGGTTATAAAAAAGGGGGGAAAGGGGGGGGTTTTAAACCAGGGGGGGGGTGGTTGCGGGGTTTTTTTTGGGTTTTTTGTGCCCCCGGTTTTTTTTGTTTTCCCTGTGAAATCTGCAATGCCGTCAGCCCAATGTTTTTTTCTTTCCTCCGTTTTGGCCTTAAAACCATTTAAAGCATATCGGGTCGTTTTAAAAATTACACGGGAAAAAAAGGGACCATTGTTTGAAATTAAGCTGATGTCTGTTTACCCGTCTTTTCCGTTTTTAAAACCCCAAACTTTTTTTTTGATAAAAAACAGATTTTCCTCTCTGTAAGGGTTGGAGGGAAAAAAAAAAATCCTCCCCTTTTATTGTCAAGCATTATTTTTATTATTTTTCCTGTACAACAGAAACAGAAATGATTGCGGGTAGTAGCATTTGGTTTTTGCAGTCATAAAATTTTGGGGGGGTTTTACCATTTTGGGGGGCGCTACCTTGGAGGTGCGGGTTTGTGCGCTTTCTGGTTTGGTCACACATGCCAGGGGCAGGTTTTGTCTTTGATGCCCTTCAAGGGAAAGGGCCCTGTGGTGCCTGCGCCTTTTTGCAAACACAGCGAAAGGGCCGTGAAAAAGAGGGTGCGGACGGGCTCCCGGCGGGTTTGGGGCATCGGAAAGTTGGGGAAAATTGTTTTTCTTGGCCCCAAAACCCACCTTGGGTTTACCCTCTTTCTTCTTCACCCCTTTCTCTGGGGGCCTTTCCTCTTCTTTTTTCACCTCCGCTTGGTCGGGGGTTTTTAATTTTTTAGGTGGCTCATTCCCCACTCCCCCCAACCTTCCACCCTCCCCCCCCCCTTTTCCCCCTAAATTTTCAACAGGGGATTCACTCAGTCTTGTTCCATGCAATGCAGCCCCAAAGAAGTCCAGCAGGAATTTTTTTCGCCAAGCTGCGTTATGGCCAACCCTGGAGAAAAACCTACACACTGCTTCAAAAGTGGATGTTATGCTTTTTTCCCTTGGGGGTGGGGGTGGGGGGGGGGAAATAGCAAAAAAACCCACCCCGGGCCGGAGAAGAAAGAAAACATAAAACGCCGTGTAAATGAAAAGTTTTAAAAGGAAACCAATTTATCCCCCTACACCGCTCATCGAGTGTCATTTGGACCTCCGAAGGTTTGGGGCGACGGAACCCGATGGTTTCTGCGGGTTTCATCCTAATCCTTAAGCGCATGTAAAAACCAGTGACTGGGGAAAAATTTTTTAACGTTTGTGTACTTATGTTTAACCCTTGTCAACCACACACACACCACACACAACACACACCCACAACAACACACACACACACACACACCCCACCAACCCCTTCCCTGACTTCAGAGTACGTGGGGGGGGGGAAAGGGAATCGTTCGATTGTTCCGATTACGAGTTGTCAGCCCACTGTCTAGGGGCCCGAGAGAGAGAGAGAGAGAGAGGAAGGAGAGAGAGAAAAGAGGGGAGAGAGAGGAGAGTGAGGGAGGAGAAGAGAGAGGAGAATTTTATTCGTAAGGCCTTACCCCCTCAAAAGGGGGGTGGACTGAAAAATTTCTTACGGGTTTAATGAATGGGTGTATTTTTAAAGGGTTAAAAAAAAAAACCTCTTCTGTCAAAACGTTTTGGTTCAAATATAGCACGAATTGTTAAAAAAAATTCTCTCTTTTTGACGATTTTTAAATAACAAGTTTAAATAAGCGGGCTTTTTTGAAATATTGATGAGGAAAAAATTTTTCTCTGAGTTCAGGGAAGTTGGGGGCAGATAAGCAAACAGGGGCCCTTCTTTCTTCTTTCAAACGCCCCAAACAAAAAGGGCAAAAAAAGATGACGTTTTTCGTTGACTGTCTATAGCGGGGAATAATGAAAAAGAGATGCCGAAGTACCAAAAACGAAAAATTTTTTCATCGTACGCTTCCATCCTCTAATTTAATAGGCATTGACATGAAGCTTTGTACACTATGTAAGCATTTATACATTCTATTAAAATTTCAAATCTATCACTATTCCTAGTGTGGAAGTCCCTTCTTGCCATCTTTCAGCAATCAATCTTAATACATCGTACAAAAGCAGTCTTGCCATTATACAGTCTATCAATTTTTAATAAACGTACAAAGGCAAAGTCTTGCCATATTTAGTCAATCAATCTTAATACAGTACAAAGGCAAGTCTTGCCATATTACAGTCAATCAATGTAATACACGTACAAAGGCAGTCTTGCATATAATGTCAATCAATCTTAATACACGTACAAAAGGCCAGTCTTGCCATTCTACTGTCAATCAATCTTAATACAAAGTACAAAGGCTTTACATCTCCAGCACCTTGATCTGCCATACAAACACCAAATACATATTCATTAGCTTCTTATCGAACATTGGACGACTCTGTTTTCTGACACGTAAATCCAGTTCTAACAACATTCTGTTTGCCTTGTAGGGTAGTCTTTCCATCATTTTCATTTATGTTCATTTTAACCAGTATTGGATACATTTGACAGCAGACTGCAAATATTCAGGATATTGTTTGTATTATCATAGACAAACATCATTAGGTGTCAGTGGCAAACTCTGAGAATTTTTTTTCAGGCCTACAAACTGAAGCTTTTCACAATAAATAGCAGCAGCTCCAGTCCCACTTATCAGCTTCCATATTGAAACCATGGTTGGATATTGAACTTCATTTACTTTCTCAAGAAAAATTTGAGAGAATATTTTGTAACTGGAATAACTTCTTCATGATGCATAATATCGCCACTATTGGCCCTGCATGCAAGATTTTGACATGCAAAAGTAATGCTTTAACGTGTGGATTAATATATAACTAATTATTTATTAACATTTACCACTGATTTACAATTCCGTTATATGTCCAACGTTTCTCTAAAGATAGATATCCTCCTTTTTGGGATTACTATTATATTGACTTTTGGTCATATTTACATTCCTATTAGAAGGGAATCAGCAGACTCGTTGCTAAACTATTCAACTGATTTTGCAAAACAAACAGCAAGTAGTTTCTGCAAATTAAACACTATGTCGTCAGCTAAGAGGAATGAAATTTTCACCAAGTCGTTTGTAAATGTGCCATAATTTTGTGTGGTGTGTGTTGTGTGTGTGTGTGTGTGTGTGTGTGTGTGTGTGTGCTGTGTGTGTGTGTGTGTGACATCGTGTGCGTGTCTCTGTGAGTGTGTGTGTCGTTGTGTGTGTGTGTGTGTGTGTGTGTGTGTGTGTGTGTGTGTGCCCGACTTGGGTACGCCCTCGTAGTGAAGAGATTTGTTACAGCCCAAGAACTTGGAGTTTTAATAGTCCCCAAGCCCCAGGACATGAATTTTTGAATTTTAAACATCAAAATGGGAAATGTCCAAAAGTCCAAATCTTTGCCAATCTTACTATGAAGGGATATTTCAGTTTTTGGGCCTGCGCTTTTTTTTTTTCCCCACTTTAGATTGTTCGTCTAGTATTTGTTGACTTTATTCAATTTTTAAAAGGTCCCAGTCGAATAAAAGTTACTCGAGTAAGTTTCTTAGGGAAAAAAAAATACCCAACTTGTTTAGTTTATCGTTTACTTTTCCCCCTCCCCCATTTCATTTCCCGATTTTTTTTTGTTAAAAATGAGGTTTTGTATTTGTTTCTGCCCGTCTGGTTTTTTGCTTTTGATTCCCTTGATTTTTGGGGTGGATCCTCAAGGTAGGTAAAAAGAAGTCCCCTAAATTTTTTATTTTGTATAATGTCTTTTTTTTTTTCAAAATTTTTTTTTCCTCCCCAACTTTGTTTGGTTTCATTTACTACTCTTCGCTCCCCCCCCGCTTTGGGTTGTATTGGATTCTTTTTTGCATTTGGGTTGGTGAGAACACCACATTTATATGGCTTGGTGTGTCTTTTTTGAGCCGGGGAGCACAGACAAACCGCCGGTCTCCCGATATCCGACCCAGCGGACGAAAGGCCTGGAGCAGGCAATACAAATATAACTCCCTTAAAAAGGGATTGCGATGGCCCCTTATGCAGTAGTGAAGATTTTTTAGTATCGTAAATATTTTTTAAATTTTTCATTTCCCCAGTTTTTCCGTTTAAAATTCCCCCCACCCCCTCCTTAAGTCCAATCTTTCCCAAAGTCATTACTATGAAGCGTTCAGTTGTTGCCTGCGCTTGTTTTTTCCCCCCCTTTTAGATTGTTCGTCTATGATTTTCTGACTTTTTTCAAGTTAAAAGGCTGTGCCAGTCTTGAATAAAAGTTCTCGTGTTAGGTTTTTTAGGGAGCAAAAAATACCCCTTGTTTACTTTTAATTCAAGTGTTCCACTCCCTAAATACCTTTTGCGACGCAATGTAATTAAGGCAACCTGAAGTGATTTAAGGGGCACGTGACAGTGGCGCGCCCCTGAAAAGTCGGAATTTACAAAAAAAAGGACCCTTTCATAACACCTATAAAATGGGAAACAAAAAAATAGTTTTAAATAAAACCCGAGAGAGAAACCCTTCACTCTTCGATTTGAAATGCAAAACCTATCACACATAAAGGGGAGAAAAGGAGGAGGATACTTCTGTTTTCATTAAACTTTAATTTTATGAAAAATATTTAATAAAACAACTTTATCATTCGAACATTTTTTTGTATTGCAGTTACGCTTTTCTAAAAAGACCCAAACCAAAAAGTGTGGGGCGATTCACACACACACATACACCACCTCGCACGCCTAGTACACACACAACACCCGACCCGCGGGAACAACACCCCAAACCTGTTTTAAAGTGAAATTTCCCCACACGCACGCAGTCAGCTAGGATGCGCTTACACGCATTCTCTCTCTCTTCTCTCTTGTCCTTTTCTTTTCCCCTTCTCTCTTCCCCCTCTCCCCCTTTTCTCTCTCTCTCTCTCTCCACAGAGGTCTGACTTTGCCAGTTTGCGTGGGGAAATTTTTTTTGGGTTGTCGAATTGCTGGGCTTTACCTTTTTTGAACATGGTCCAGCTATTTACCTCAACTTTCTAATTTAAAGAAATGTTTAGTTTCTGTTTCAGATTTCTATTATTCTTTTGTCTCGGGTAAATTTTTAGAAATTGAATGCCCCAAAATTATGTATCCCACCCCCACCCCCCCACCCCCCTTCCCGCTTAAAAAAAAGGGTTCATTCCTATTTGTTCTGGGGTCGTTTGTGGAAAATCACGGGGTGTGTTTTTTTTTGTGTGTGTGTGTGGTGTCGCGCGGGCGTGCGTTTGTCAGTACAACCTTTAGTTAATTAAATAAATGGTTTTGTCAGTCAAATCTGTGTGTGTGTTGGTGTGTTTGTTTGTGTTGTGTGTTGTGTGGTGTGCGCCACGCATGCTGCGTGGTGCGCGGTAGGGGTTTGGGCTTTGGCCGTTCGTTCAGCATA
>JAMYXO010003281.1:0-20614 GCA_033310375.1 Conus canariensis | reverse complement strand
TTGGGGGGGGGGTGGGGGGTGTAGTTAGGGCTTAATGGGGGTGGGGGGGGAAAGGGGGGGGAAACCTTTTTGGATAAACGGAAAAAAAAAGGATTTGGCCCGGGGGGGGTTTTAGGTCAAAAAGGGGGGAGTTCTGGTTTTTTGGAGGTGGGGCGCGGTTTTTTTGGGGGGGAAAGGAGAGGATGGAGGGGACAAAATTTTTCGTAGTTTTTGCGGGAAAGAATGACCCAAACCCCTTATTTTCCCAAACTGAAAAAAGGGGCCGTCTGCTTTGTGTAGTTTTTTGGAAGGTTTTCCCAAATCCCCTGTCCGGGGGGAAAAGCGGGCCCCAACGGGGTCATTTTTTGAGTAGGCGGGGACAAAAATTCGGGGAAAAAAAAGGGGTTTTTTAAAGGGTAAACCCCGCTTTCAACCTGAGAAATTTTTTCCGAACTTTCGATTTTTAAAATGTTGGATCGTGCGGGCTACTTACGCCCATTGACGACAGAAACTAAAGAATATAAGGCGTAGGTGTTCCCCGGGATTTTCTACAGTCAAACGCATAAAATTGACACGTTAAACGGTAATATAGAATTTGGGCCAAAAGAAACCCGGGGGGCTTCCAGGCTTGTGGTGTCAGTCTGGGCTTTTTGAAAAATTCGCCCCCAAACCCCCCACGGAAAAAAAGAAAAAAAAAAAATAAACATTGGGTTTAAAATTTGTGGAATTTTTGTCCCCAAAAATTGTTTTCTCATGAAGTCTTTTTAATAAAGGTAATTTACTTAAAAAATCTGTAAGGTTTTTGAAAAGTTTGTGAATTTTTGTTTTTGTTTTGTTCTGCCTTCGGGGATCTGGAATGGCTTTGGGGGTCCCCCAGGGGGAAAAGAAGGGAAAAACTGGGGGAAAATTTGGGGGCAAAGTGATTTGCATGTGTTTTGTTAAACTTTTAAAATTAAAAAAAAAAAAAAAAAAAACAAAAGGGGAGCATTTTTTTTTTAAACCAAAAATAAACGGAAAGGCCCATTTGTTTTTTCAGTGATGCGGGCCCAAGGGTTTCCCTTTTAACGGGGTAATGCTGCCTTTGTCCAGTAACCTAGTGCATGAAACCCTTGATATTGGTCTTCCCAGCATTTTTTAAGCTCCCAGAGAAGTTAAATCCCAAACAAAATGTGCATTTTTGAAAAAATTTCAAAGGAAACTGTCAAAATAACCCCGCAAAGGTCCCCAGCCACATCCTTTGTTTTTACAGGGCCCTTTAACATAACGCGGGCATATGTTTGCAAACCACACCCCCACCCCACAAAAACAAAACCCCACACACCCCACACACACACACACATTTTTTCACACCACGAAAAACATATTTAGGGCACTCACACAAACACCACACCACACACACAACACACATATGTACATTTTTGTATCCCCCCACTCTTGTACACACAAAATGAAAACCCCACTTTTTCCCACACACAACACACCACATGCCCACACACACACCCCATAAAACATACAAAAACATTTTATATCAATGCACACCCACTTAAACCACGTGCATGTTTATATGCCCCAAAAACTCACACAAACATCCCACAAAAAAAACACACACACAAACAGCCCCTTTGCAACACAGAGTTTTTTCAAACATGAAACACACCTAAACCAACACACCCCACACAACACCCCAAAAACCGGCAAAACCCACCCCCACACACACACAAAACCCCAAAACACACAAACACAAAACCACACAAACCACCACTCGGGAAAGACACACACACACACACAAAACACACACAAAACACACCACACACACATAAAACCAACGGGACAAAACAGAAACACCCCACACAAAAACCACACCCCCACACCCCACACACACACACACAAAAACACACAAACACAACCACCACAACAAACACACACACTTCCCCTGTCAGTATTTAAAGGTTTTATAAAAGTGGGCAGGGCCCCCCAATGTCTTCTTTTTTTGGGGAGCATTTTAAACCAAAACCAGCCCCAAAGTCTGAAAGATAATGGTTCCCCTCCAGGTCACAGTTCCCCAAATTTTGCATAATTTTTTTGGATTTGACTTGTATTTTAAAATTTGAAAAAATGAAACTTTTTTTTTTGGGACAGTTTCAATTTTTTTTTTCAAAAATTTGGTGTTTTACAAAAGGGGGCAAGGGGTTTGGTTGGTTTTTCATGAAAAAAGGTGGGCCCCGGGGGCCAACTTCAGCAAAAAAACCCCCTTTTACGGGAAAACTCCCCGATATTGGTTAGGGTTTTGGTTAAACCTTTTATAAAACCCCCCTCCCAAACAGGGTTGTAAAAAAGGCTTTTTGTTGACTCCCCAACTGAGCGCATTGTTTTCAAAAAAAATACCCTTTTGAAATTTCCCCTTCGGCATCGGTCGGCTTTTTAAAACCCTTTGAAAAAATAACGACATTGAATGAATTTTTTTTAAAAACTCTGCGATAAAAATTTTGGGGATCGAGTCGCAAATCTTTGTAGGGTTTTTTTCTCAGTCCCCACAGCTTTCTTGCCCACAGCTAAAAAAGGGGATATTTTTCCCCCATTACCCAGCATCTCTTTGAAAAGGAAATCAAGCAAAAAAAATTAATGTGCGAGCCAAAGGCAAGGGAATCAGACGGGGAAACCTTTTTGATTGGTGAAGGGGGGTAGGGCAAGGGTTTTTGGAAAACATGAAAAAACGTTTCCCAAAATGCACAGTGAAAAATTCCTGGGGGTCCGGTTAAACTGGTTTGGGAAAAGTACGGGCCATAGGAACCAAGGTTTGTGAAACTCTTTATTTGAAAAAAAGCAAATTTCCCTTTTGGTATCCATTAATAAAATATAAATCCCTTTTCATTTAGTTTTTGTTACCATTTGGGTGTTTTTGGGTTTGTTAAAGGTTGTTTTAATGGGGAAAGGTCTTGGGGGTTTGGTCTGATGCCAGTTTCTTTGGGCTGGCCTTTTTTGGTTCAGAAAACCCTACCTTAACCCCCCGGTGGCAAATTGTGTTTTTGGTGAGGGGGTTGCAAAACTGTAACCCCTAGTGGAAACCCCTTGGGGCGGGTTGTGGGGGGGTTTGGGAAAATTTGTTCCCCTCATGGCAAGCCTTGTGTCTTTGTGGGGGGGTGCAGAAACTGTAACCCTCATGGAACCTTGTGTTCTGTTGTGAGGGGGGGGGCCAAAAAACCGTAACCCCTCAGGGGAACCCCCTTGTGTCTTTTTTTGTGGGGGGGTGCGGGAACCCTGTAACACCTAAGTGGAAAGGCCTTTTTGTCGGGTTTTGTGGGGGGGGGTGAAAAGAATTTGAAAACACCTCAGTGGAAAAAGCCCTTTTGGGTTTGGTTGTGAGGGGGGTGCAAAAATGGGGATGGAAAGCAAAAAATGTTAGTTTTGGGTTCATTTCACTGCCTGCTGCCCTCTTTTTTGTTTATTTTTTTTTTTTAAACCTTTTTTTTTCCCCTTTTTTTTTTGACCATAATTGTTTACTTTTTAGGGAAAAATTTGACCCCAAGTTTGGAAATGACGGGCCCAAACTACCATTTCCAAATTCAGATAGGGGAAAATTTATAGAAACCAAATGGGTTTTATTTGACCCCAAAATTAAGCAAGAGGGGAAGGGGAGAGGGGAAGAGAGAGAGGAGAGAGGGGAGAGGAAAAAGGGTGAAAAGAAAAGGGGGGTAATCAAATTATTTTAATGAAATTTAAAATTGGACCCAAAAAAATTTTCCAGACCCCTGTTTTGTGAAAATCCCCCGGGAAGATTCGGGTTTTGGGATTTTAAAAATGAATGTAAGATCACAAAATTTGTCCACCCCAAAATTTTGTAAACTGAAAATGTTTTCACAAAATAATCTTAAAAAATACCAAAATTCTCCTTTAAAATGTAAAATTTTATTTTCTGTAAAAGGGGTTTAAATTAGTAAAACCAAGAAAGGACAATGATGCTGGGGGGGAAAAAGAAAGGGGAAGGAAAAAAAAATGTTAAAAAAAGGAAAAAAAAAAAAGAAAATAAAAAAAAAAAAACGGAAAAAATTTTGTTTGCCTCAGGGGGGAAAAACCCAAAACCCAAAAAAAGGGCCCCATCAATTAAAAAAAAAAAAAAAGAAAAAAAAAAAAAAAAAAGCCCCCAAAATACCCTTTATTTTCCCTTTCCCAAAAATTGAAAAGGGGTTTGTGTTCTTTTGAAATTCATGATCAAACGGGCATGATATTTTGGCATTACCACACAACTGTCCTAAACTTGCAAAGAATAAAGGCCCACACACAACAAAAAAGAGGATACCCCTTTTTTTAATAGTAGGGGCCAGATTTTTCATTTTCCTTTTAAACCGTAAACCCCAAAACCCTGATAAAAATGCTTGGGTCAGCCCATGTCCTAGGTCTTGTTTTGAACCGGGTTCCCCAAAACCCTCTTTCCCTTCTATTTTCTTTTTTATCTGTCAAACCCGAAAACAGCCCCCTTTCTGTCCCCTTTAATGGAAAAAGGCGGGTAAATTTTTTCATTATATAAAACCGGTTTTCTTTTTCCAGTAATGAATTTAACTTTTTTTGGGATAAACCCCCGATCCCCAAAGACTTTCGTTTGTATTTGAAGCCCAACAGCTTCAGCTTTTTTTCATGGGGGAAAAACCCCTAGATTCCAGATTTAAATAAGCTAAAATGAAGGGGGTAAAAATTTTGGGGTTTAGAGATTTGAAAAGGGAAGATTTATTTTGTCCCATGAAACAAAATATTGGGGAAGTTAAAGACTGGATCGCGAGGGCCTGATCTATTTTTGTTAATTTCCTGAAATTGAAAGCCACAGAATGAAACCCTGCCAAATAAAATTTATAAACTGGAAAAAAAAGGGTTTTAAACCATCTATTTATTTAGCTGATTTTAAAAAAAAGATTGGAAATAAAATGAGGGAAAAATAATGGAAATTTGGGGAAAGGGTTTGGGGGGGGGAAAAATTTGTAAAAAGGAAAGGGTCCTTTGGGCCCTTTTTTACAAAGTTTCAGTCGTTTTTTGACAACTGAAATTAAAAAGAAAGGGAAACGGGTTGTTTGTTTTAAAAAATATTTTTCTCCCAAAGGGAAAATTTTAAGATTTTTCCCTTTTTCAAACCTTTTGTTAGAAAAAACCCATTAAAAACCCAAATTACCAGAGCGGGGAAAAGGGCCTTTTCCCCCTTTTAACTAAATTAGGTGATTTTTTTTTTCTTTTGGCCCTTAACAAACACCCCTTCAATGTGTTTTTTTTTTTCTGTGTCAGGAAAAAAATTGGGTTTAAAATTTAAAAAAGAAAGGGACATTTCCTAGTTAGTTTTTTCTGCTTAAAATTTGCTCAAAATTTTCCAGTTGATTCAGTTTTTTTTTTTTTGGGAAAGTTTTTTTTACTTGCATTTAAAACTTTAAAAACCCTTTTTTTTGTGTATGTCCCTCCATTGCTGTGGTTTTGTTGTGTGTGTGTGTGTTTTGTGTTTTTTGTGTGTGTGTGGGAGTGTGTGGAAAAAGCCAAATGCACATCTCGGGGAAGCTGTTTGGCTGATATCCTGCTGGAAGGGTTCCAGGGTTCCCTGGATGGGGTCCCCGGGGACCGGCTCCCTTCCCCGCCGGGAAAGGGCCTCTGTTGGTAAAAATTTTGTTTTTGGGAGCTGGTTTTTGTTTTTGAAAAAAAGGGTGTTTCCCTTTTTGCCTAATCCCAGGTGAAAATTGACGTTTTTTGGAGGTTTTTTAAAAATTTTTAACCTTTTGTTTGCATGTTGGTCCAAGGAAATTTGGTCAAATTTCATTGCATTTTTCCTTGAAAATGGGGATCCCCAGTGTTCCCATTAGGCCCAAAGTTTAAATGTGCGGGAAGGTTTGGTCAAAAAGGCTGAAAAAAAAGTGGGGAAATTTTTTTAAAACAAGGGAGGGGGGTTTTTTAAAATGTTTTTCTCCCCATCTGTTGATTCACCCCAAAATGTTTGTATCTTTTAATTGTAACTTCCCCCAAGCAATTTTTGACCCCCTTTTTTTGTATTTGTTATAGCAAGCTGTTTTTAGGTTTATTGAAAGCCCATGAAAACTTGTTTTTTTTTGCACCGAAGGTGTTTTCCTGCGTTTAAATTAAAATAAACCCAGTGAATTTAAATTCCCTGTATTGTTTTTCAGCCTTTAATTCAAGCATTTTTTGGCCCTTGCACTTTTTTTTTTTGAAAGGGGGCTTAAAAATTTATTTCTGTTCCCCTTGTTACCTTTGGGCTGAAGCTTTTAGGGTGTAAAAAAATTCTTTTTAATGTGTTTCAGCCCTTTAAAAATGTGTTGCGCACGGGGTTTTTTGTTTGGGAACTCAGGTAGGCCCCTATCCAACATTAAACCCGACGGGAAAACCCCTCCCACCTATATCCTTTTAAGTCCCAGGCCCCGGGATTTTGAAAATAATTACTTGCTTTCCAGGGGGAATTTTTTTTGCTTAGCAAACTAACAAAACAATTAAAGGAAAATTTAAAAAAAATGATCTTATTTGGTGGAGTTAGAAAATTAAAAAAAAAAAGGTTTTTCATTGTTGTTTTTCCTTTGTTTTCATCTTGTGAAATTTTGAATAGGCTTTTACTTTAAAGTTTTTTTTTTTTTATTAAGCGGGTTACAGGCAGCCGAAACCAAGAAAAAAAAAGAAAAAAGGCCCCGAAACAAAGGGTCACCGGAAACTGTTTGGCTCATAATTGCATTAACATTTATTTTGTGTTTTTCATGCGTTTGGGGGATTGTGTGTGGGGTGGTGTTGGGGGTGTGGGGTGTTTTGGTTTTGTGTGTGGGGTTGTGGTGGTGTTTTTTAAAATTTTTTAAAACGTTTGGCATTTTTCAGCAAAGTAAAACCCTTTTTAGTGTGATCAAAATTTCAAACAATGAGGATTTTTAAAAAGAGGGCCCTTTCCACCCAAATCCCTTTGGGGTTTTAAAGGGATAAACCCCAAGGGGAAAGGGACATTTCAGCAATATTTTCAGGGTTTAAAAAATTGGTCCAAAATTTTTGTTTTTAAAGTTTTCCCAAAACATTTCGTGTTAAAAAAATTGCCTTTTAGAAAATTTTGTTCATAAAATTTTATACCAAAAATGATTGAAAAAGGAAAAAATTTTTCCAAAAAAGGGAAAGGAACAAAAGGGGGCCTTTTTTTTGGGAAAAAAAGGGGGATTTTTTATATGCAAGTGTTGTTAAAAAAATAATTTTTTCCCTGTTGTGTAAAGGGAATGCTTTCTTTTAAAAGGGCCCTTTTTAACATTTTAGAGGGGGAAGCATAAATGCCCAATTTCCCAAAAAAAAATAGAACTAAACAAACCCATGTATAGGAAAGTGTCGGGGTTTTTTACTTTTTTAAATTTTAGGCCCTTGTTTTTTCCCCCTCTTTTTTAAAAACCCTTTGGGGTGAACGGCCTTAAAGCATTTAGGGGTTTGAAACAGAAAAATTTTTCACTTTTGGGATTTTTGGGTTGGGGCGGCACTATTTTTGGGTTCCCACCCAATGCTTATTAAAACCTCCCCCCTTTCCCCGCTTACCTTCCCCTTCTCTCCCTTAAAAATCAAAACTTTTGGGAAGGGGGGTAAAAAAGGGATGGACTTTTCCCCCTGAGAAAAAAGTGGCAATGGGGTGGGGAAATTGGTTTTTAAAACCCTTTAAAATTGGGAAAGGAAAAAACCCCAGCGCTAGGTTGGGGCCCAAAAAAAGGAAAAAAAGGCGTTGGGAGTTGGTGGGGGGTTTGGGGGGGGCGGGAGGGGGGGGGGTAAGGGGGTTGGGCTGTGAAGGTAAATTTGGGAGAGGGGAGGAAGGGGGAAAATTTTAAGGGGACACTTAGGGTGGGGGGCCCGTGGTTTGGGCTGAAGGAAGACGGGCTAAACACATTCTTAGTTTGGGGGAAAAAATTTGGGGTTATTGTTTAAAGCTATTGTTTGTGGATTTCCATGTACAAAAATTCTGTATTTTTTTCATAACTTTTTGCTGGAACTGTTTTTCCCAAACCCCGGGGCCCTTTCCCCCAGCCCCCCTTCTTTTCCCACGGGTTGGGTTTTGAAATTTTTTTACACGTGTTTCAAATAGGAAATTTTTCCCTTTTGGGCTTTTGTACTTGAAAAACTCTGCCCGCGCTGAATACTGTGTCTCACATTCCTGATTAATCCTCCAGGTGGGCCAGCCCGGGAAAGGGTGATAGGCATTGTTTAACTTTGGGACAAAACGGGTGAAGGAACCCGGTGGGGGGAAATTTTGGGGGGAAGGGGTTCCCCCCTTTTCCCCTCAACCCTGGGGGACAATGGCCCTTGGATTTGTGGGGGGGGCCCCGGGGCGAGGGGTTTTCAGCGCGGGGGCCCCCTTTTTAAACCCTTTCATGTCGGGCTGTTTGCAGCGGGGCATGCCAGGGGCCCTGAAAGATATTTTGTGAGAGGAGGGGAAAGAGACAAAAAAGGAGGGGAGTGGGAAGGAGGGGTGAATTTTATTTTTATCCCCTTTTTTTTTTGAGGGTTTTTGGGCACGGGGGGCTGTGTTTTCTATTTTTCCTTTTTTTAAAGGGAAACAAAGGTGTTTTTGTCTTTAAAAAGAAATTTTTAAAGAATATATGTGTAAAGGGGGAAAATTTCTTTTAAATCTTTGGTTGTTAAAAATTAAAAAAAATATACATATATTTTTTTTTTTAAATTTTTTGTGTTAAGCAAAGGGAAATTTTAAAAAAAACCCTTCTGTTTTTAAAAAATCAGCAAAAAATTGTAAAATTTTTTTGTTTTTTTTTTTCCCTTATTTTTTTTATGTTATCGTTTTTTGACGGTGGATCACGTGCTTGTGGCATGCAGATTTAGGGGGGGAAGTTTTTTGGCTAAATCCCCTTTTCCTTTAAATAAAAAGTTTAATTTTAAACATTTAAAAACCCTTTTAACGCCCATGACACACAAAAAAAAAAAAGAAAAACAGCTAGAAGCAGCAACCAACTCACCCTTTCTGTTAAAAGGGCTTTGGGCGCTTGTACCCCAGTGAAGCCGGGGGGGGTGATTGTGCCAGTGGAGCCCGGGGAACAGGTGGTCAGGTGTTAGGCAGGGGGGAAACAAAGCGCCGGGCGGGCCCCGTGACCCCAGAAGGAGCTAATGGGGGTCCCTTTTTCCCCCCTAAACCGCAAAGAACGTCAATGGCCCCAGGTGATCTTTGTTTTCTTTTTTTTTTTTTTTTCTCTTTTTGTTTAGGGTTTGGGGTCTGCATTTTTCCTTTTTTTTACCTTCCTCTTTCAAAACCCCTGCTCCATTTACTTAAAGGGTTTTGTACCCCTGGGATTATTTACTTGGGTTTTGTTTTTTCCATTTTTTTTTCTTTTCTTTATTTTGGATTGTTTTATTTAATCCATGGTGTTTTTTTCCTTGTTGCCTCTTATTCAAACTGGTCCCAGTTTTTTCCCAAAGTTTTTTTATGGTAAAATTTTTGTATTTTAACTTTTTATTAAAATTTTAACATTTATAGGACTGCTGGTTTTGGGGAAAATCAAAAAAAAAAGATTGAACCTTTTCACCTTTTTTAAAAAAATTTTTTTCTGATTTTTTTTAAAGGCTTTTTTTTTCCCTTTTAAACCTTCTTCCTCTTCCCAAAACTTTTATCAGATTTTCAAAAAGGGGAAAATGGCTTTAAAGGGAGGTTTTAAAAACCTGTTAAAAAATTAAATACAGTTTTCTTTTTTCCTTTTTTGGATTTCTAAAGCTTTATTTTCCATTTTTCAGGGTGGCCCTTCTGAACTAAAAATATCCCCCTGGGGTTTTTGTGATAGAGTTTAAAAAAAAAGATTTTTTTTTAAAAACACTCCGGGGGAAGGGGGCCCCCCTTTTTTCCTTTTTTGTTGTTTTGTTCTTTCCCGTGGGGCCCTGCTCTAGTGGCAGTGAAATTAATGAAAACCTTTTTACCTTGGGTTTTTCCCCAAAATTACCTGGAATTTTCGGGTTGTGGTTAAACGGGGTGAAGGACCCCAATGTCTTCGGAGGTATCAGTCATAGGAAAAAATTGGGGATGGTCTTGTCAAAACCAAAAATGTACCCTCCTGAATTTTCATTTTAACCTTCCACAAAGAAAAGATAAACCCCCTCCGCGTAAAAAACCCATATTTTGGGAAAACTGTGATTTTTTTAGACTGAAAAAATTTGAAAAATTCAAATGCTGCACCTATCCCTTCTGGTCCCCAATTTTTCCCGGGAAAAATTTCCCAAACCCAAATTTTTTTAAACCCGGGAGGGGGTTTTTTTGGGGTTAATTTTTCTTTTTCCCATTCAAAAATTCCAAAAACCCAAGGGTTTTCCCCCCCTTAAACCCAGTAAATTCTGAGCTTTTGGTAAAATTTTTCCCTGATAAACCAAATTTTTTCCCAAGTTTTTTTGAAAGCCATTAAACTGAAGGTTCCTGTAAAAAAAATTTTTCATCCAGAGTTAAATTTTCAACACCCGTTGCCCCCTTAAAGCCTTTTCTTTTGAATTTGAAAGCAAGAAGCCTTTGTTTGGGCAGGGTACCCCACTTATTTTGGGTTTTAAAACCCAAATCCCCAAAGTTCTGAAGTTAGCTTTCCCGGGATATAATCTTGAAAAGCTATTTCAGAATTTTTTTAAAAAGATGCTTTCATTTTTGGGGAAGCACTTTTCATTTTCCCTTTTTTTTACTAAATAATGATTGCCCTTTTAAAACTTTTTTGTTTTTTATTTGTTGAGATCCTTTCCCTAGTTTTCCCCAATGGTCAAAAAAAGCTAAAGAAAATACGAAAATTTTTTTTTTAAGCTTGACGGCCCCTGCTTTAAAAAAAAAAAAAGAAATTTTAAAAAATTTTGGGTTTTTAACTTCCCCCTTTTCCCTTTTTTTGTACCCTAAAAAACCCCATGGTTTAATCCAAATTTTATGATAATTGATCTTTCAAAATGGGGACTTTTCCACAAGTTTTGCATGGCATGTGTGCAAAAAAATCTTCCCAAAGGGTATAAAATTTAAACCCGGGCCTTTGAAATTAGATTTCTCACCCCTTCAGATAAAAAAGTAAAGGGTTTTGTGCGGGGTTTTAGCATGTGCTTACATGTTTTTTTTTTCCCCTTCACCTTCCCCTTTCCCAATTTTTTTTTTTTTTGCAGGCTGGGGCTGTAAAGATTATTTACAAGGGGAAAAAGGGGTGAAAAAATTTGAACAAAAAACCCCAAAATCAAAATTTTTTTTTTCCCCCCTTCCCAACAAAAAAAAAAAAAACCCCCAGAACATACAAAAACATACACAAAAAACACACAAAATTTTCACACTTTCACTCACCCAAAGGGAAAACCCCTCCCCCGGGGACATATGCATGAAAAAACACACCACAAAAACCAAAAAACAAACACACCACCACCCACAACCCCCACAGTTTTTTTATATTTCCCTGAATGGTTAACTCATTTAGGAGGGGAAATTTTTTCTGCCCCCCTTTTTTTTCCCCTTTGGTGGAAAAGGCCATTTGTTATGGTTTAAGTAAAAAAAAATTCCCCCAAAAAATTTCAAAAAAAATAGATAATTTAAACGAAAATTTTCGGAAAGTGTCATTTCTTAAACTGTGTTGGGTTAAAAAAATACAAAAAAAAAAAAAATTTTTCCCCCGTTTTTATAGGGTTTTTTTATGTTGGGAGGCTGAAAAAATGTCCTTTTTTTTAAGGTGCATCAAAACACCTTGCACTAGTCAGGGGGCCCCAGGGTTTCACATTAAAGCTAAAAAAAGAAAAAGGTTAATACCCTAAAATTGAGCTGAAAAAAAGGGTAGATACACTAAAGGAAACAAAAATAAGTTAATAAATCATATGCCCTGCTTTTTGCCAAGCTAACTTGGAATTTTTGAAAAAATTGGGGGGCTGGGGCCACTCAGCTGAAAAACACGGGGCCCAAGGAAGTACCAAAAAAAGGGGGGGCACTGTCAAAAAAAAAAACCTCGAATCTTCATCCAAGTTGGCGTAAAGGAAACCCAAAAATTAAACTCTTGCTCACCCCAAATCCCCAGCCCTTTGGGCCCGGAACGAAAAAAGCTCTCCCTCCCGCGTGGCAAATTTGGCCCCACCCTCACCCTTAATCTTTCAACCGAGCTCCACAAAACCAAAGTCAGTGTCAATTTCCTCTTCCCCTCAAAAATTTTCACTGAATTTCATTTTTAAATAGCTTGGAAATCCTCTTTTCAATGTTTTAACCTTCCCTTTTTTTGCTTTTTCAAAAAGTTCAGGAAATGAAAAAAACCCTTGGCCCGCCCGGGCCCTCGATTTTTCCCTTTGGGGACCCCCTTTTGCAAAAAAAAATGTGTTTGAGACCCCATGTTTCTATGCGATTAGTAGCCCAAGGGGGGTTTGGCCCTGGTCAATCAGCCATGACCCAAGTGGGTGGTGGGTGTGCGGAAACCGCTGTGCGAAAAACCCGAAGGTATGCTAGTTTAATATCTTTTTCTTTTTGGGTTTGAAACTGACCCAACGCCGCCCCCCCGAAATAAAAAATCGGTAAATTGGGGGAAAACCCGGGGGTTTAGGGGCCCTTTTCAGAAAAAAGTTTTAAAAGTTTTCGCAAAAATAAAAATTTAAGCGTTGTTCGTGACGAGAGATTTTTAAAGTAAAATTTGAAAGTTTTTATTTTTTTAAAATTGGGGGCCTTGATTTTTAATTTGGAAATCACAAAAATGTTATTTTTGCAGAAAGTAGTTTTTAGAGACATTCACTTTGCCAGCAAAAAGATAAATGGATTCCAAATAATCAATGTCTGTTTTTTAGATTTTTTGATTAAACCGGTTTTCAAGAAAAGGAAAAGTATGTTTTTCAGCTTAGATCACTAACTTTTTTCCCAATTTTATCCATTTTTTAAAAACTTAGATGCACAAATTTTTTAAGAAAAAATTTTTAAGTACTAACCCAAACCAAAAAAACCCCCGTAAAACAAAGGAATGCAAGAAAAAACGATTTTTTTTTGCCCTTTGGGGTTTATTTTCAAAAAAAATAAAAAAACTCGGGGAACAAAGAAAAAAATGAACGGCAAAAATTTATCTAATAAAATTCGGGGGCAAGGTGGGCATTAGATGCAGCAAAAAAATAAAAACTTATGATTGAGGTTGGATAAAGTTTTGGGGGAACCTTGTTTGAAAGGAAGCTTTTGTAAAAATGGGATAAACGGGAGATAGGTTTTTGGTATCAGTTTGGTTTGAAAATTCCCCCAGAAAATGTGGAGTTTTTATAAGGGAATTTTTTAAAAACCCAAAAAGACACTTTTGTTAAAAAAATTTTGTGTTTAATTTGCAGATCGTTTTTTTGTGGTGAGAAGATTTAAAAAATCTGAGGAGACTTTTAATTTGGGTAGTTTCTATGACATTGATAAAGTTGTTTTTAACCCCTCTTTTTTAATTTTGTCTTTCAGTTTTTTTTTATTTTACCCCGGGGCCCTTGCCCCGGGCAAAAACTGCTTTTTTTTTATTTCCTTTTAAATATATAATTTTAAGGTTTTCGTTGTTATTTTTTTCATTTTTGGCATCCTCCATGTCCCCAAAAGGGGGTTTTGGCCCAAATAAGCCCTTTTAAATCTTTTTAACAAATTAAACAAATTTAAAATTAATGCCCCGCCACACAAACCCCAACACCCCCACAAAACCCCAAACAAAACCCCCACCCCCCAAAACCAAAAACCCAAAAACACCAAAACACAAACAATTGAAACGCCATGCATGCACTCACACTTTTTACAAAATTGAACAGGATTTAGGAAGCCCTAAAAAAAAAACCCCTTTGAAATTTCATTTGAATCAAAATTAAATGGTGGGACTGGTTGAAACGGGTTACTGTCAGGGGGTGATGTGTGGTTTTTTTTCCCCTCGCAGGTTTGCCTTGCGGTGTGCTTTAAAGAAATTTTTGCTTTTGGGGGGAAAGGAATGGAAGGTCGACAGGAGTTTGCAAGTGTTTAGTTTTGGAACAGGTAGGATCAAACTAAATTTAGCCCAAAAAGTCTTATTTTTTTCTCACCCCTTTTTGAAAAAGTTTTCTGAATATAAAAAAAACAGATTAGTTTTTTCAAGTCTCATGTTTTATCAGGATTCGTTTTTAAAAAAAGGGAAAATTACATGTGCATTTTTTGTGTGGATGCCTGCCCCCTTTTTATATTGAATAGGGCGGAAATTTCCCAAAGGGGGTTTCTTCTCCCTCATGATTTGAAACAAAGAGAATAGAATTTTCGTTGCTTATTGTTGGGTCTTTTCCCCTTTTTCACCCTTTTAACTTTTTTTGGGCCCAAGACCCCCCAAATGTTTTTTTCATTTCTGTTTGACTTTTTAAAAACTTGCGTTTTTTTTTTTCCACCACACACACCCTCCCCCACCCCACAAATCCCCCATTTTTGACCTTTTTTTTTTGAAAAAATTAACTTCTTTTTTTTTTTTTTTTTTTTTTGGCCCTCCCTTACTGGAAAGGGGAACCCTTTTTCTTTAATTCCCCAAATTTTGGGTTTTCCCTTTCCGGGGTCAAAAAAAATTTTGGTTCCAAAATTTCCCAGGGGTATGATATCGTTCTTCTGTACCCCCCGGGCAAAACAAAATTGGATCAGGGAACAGCAGGCTGCTCATCCCCATTTTTAAAATTAAGAAAAACCTTCACTGTTATCCCCAGTTTTTAAAATTTGGTGGGGATTTGAATTTTTGAAAAAGTTCTGTTTTTAATTTTCCCCATTTCCCTTTGTCAAAGTTAAATAATTTTGCAGATGTTTCCCAAACCGCCAGTTTTTTTCTCCTGTTTTTTTTTTTTTAATGCATGCAAAAAGTGCATGCACCCCATCGCCCCTCACCCTATCCCAAATAACTTTTTTTTGATCTTAAAATTTTTAGTTTCTTTTCTTGACCCAAAAAAGGACAAACCCTAAGGGAAGGTTTAAGTGGAAAAAGGAAAGAACATTTCCCCCCTTTTTTGGGGGGGGCCAAAAATTTTTTAATCCCCCCCCCCCCCCCCCCCCCCCACCTTGCCTTTTTTTTTTGGGTTTTTTTTTTGTTTTTTTTTTTTTTATTTGGGAGATTTACTTAAAAGGGTTTTCTGTTTTTTTTTTAGGGGCCCCCCTTAATTTTTTTTTAAATGGTTTGAAAGCTTAAATGGGTGTTTTTTCTGCTGCGGGAAAAGGGTCTTGTTTTGGGTTTTGCCCTTTTTTTGAAAAATGTGCATGAAACCCAAATTAAATTTTAATAAACTCCCAGTGATTTTGATCTTTTTTACCCCCTGCTGTGTGGCATTTTTGAAATTTTAGAAGTATCTTAAAAGGTTTGGGGGAAAAATTTTAATTTTCAAAAACTTTAAATTTGGGAAAATGTTTTTTTAAAAAATTTTTTTTTTTTTTTTGACATTGAAATTGAATTTCTTTGAAAAAAATAGGGTTGATGAAAAAACCATAAAGCTCGGTAGTTTATTTAAAATCCCCCCAGTCTTTTTTAAATTAAAGTGAAAAACTGTTCTTTTGTATCTTTCAGTATTTTATAGTTAATCCTTCCTCATTCCATCTGTTTTTGGTTTTTTTAATATACTACCCTTTTTTTTAAAAAAACAAATGATGTGCTTATTAAAAAAATTATTTTTTTAATTGTTTAAACCAATAAACCGGGAAATTTGCTTGGACTGTTTAAACAATTGGAACACCCAAATGCCCCAAAGGGGGCTGTGGGTGAAAACTAAAAAAGAAAAAAAAAAAATTCTTTTTTTAAAAACCCTTGCCATGAGATATTGCCCTTTCCATCGTTTTTTTAAGGGTTTTTAAAAAACCTATGAAAAAAAAAAAAAAAAAAAAAAAAAGAAAAAAAGGGTTTAATTTTTTAAATTCTGAAACCTCTCATTTCTTTTTTTTGTTTCAAAAAAAAACTTTATGGTGTTTTAAAACCTTTTTTCTTTACCTTTTGCCCAAACCCTTGCTGAAGATAAAATTTGTGTGTGTGTGTGGAGGTGGGGTATGTTGCGCTCAGGGCGTTTCCCAGCTTATTTGTATAAAGATTTAAAGTGTACGAATGTTTAAAAAAGTTTCACACAAAAACCCACACACACAAAACACACCCCCCCACAAAACACACACACACACACAAAACACAAAACATCCCACATCCACTGTTTTTTTTTTTTAAATTAAACCTTGTAAAAGTGTGAACAAAAAACCCGGGAAACCGTTTCAAATCTTTAAATGTCAGCAACATTACAAAGTAAAAATTTGTTTGGAAAATTTGAATTTTTCAAAGGGATAAACACTCCCAAAAAATCAGCAGTTCAAAACCCTGTTTTTTAGTTTAGCCTACCACAAGTTTTCCCTCCCCTTCCCCCATCACTCTGTGTTTTTACCCCCCACCAGATATCTTGGTTTGAAGACTTTGTTCCAAAGGCTTTTTACAAAATTTAAAATTTCAACATGTTTGTTCCCTGGGGCAGGAGTGATGGGCCAAATGTGTGGGGAGAAAGTAGTTCCTGTTTTCACACCCCCAACCCCAACACACCCCAAAACCCCAACACACACACACACACACCCCACACACACAAAATCCACACAAAAATGCACCCCCAAAACACCCCAACACACACATGACACTTTTTCTTGTTTTAAATAATTTGTTGGGGCCCATTTAAAAACCCCAGCTGGGTTTTTTATCAAGTCTTTAAATGTTTTGTTTGGAAATTTTCCATCGTAAATTGGACAATTTTTTTTGTTTTTTCATTTGAAAAAGGGGATCTTTTTGAAAGTTTTTTGTTCAAAAATATAAAGCTTTTTTTTTGCCTGTTTTTTTTCTTTTAAATTGCAAGAAAATAGGGGAATTTTATAAAATTATTTCCCGGGATAAAATTGTTCAAGCAATTCATTGTTGTTTTATTTTTTTTGCAGCACCAGCCAAAAAAGAGGATTATGATTGTTGCTTGGGCATGGGAAAATGGTTCTTCCCTTCTCTTGGGGTGCACTTGGTGTGCACCCGCCTTTGCCGATGAAGGCCCAAACCCCAGACATTTTAAATTCTTGTGAAATAACGTGAAACAAAAGGAAAATTTGTTTTGGTCGGCCTGGGGCTAAATTTTGAAGGCGGGGACGCAGTGACAGCATGACATTGAAGGGGGGCAGCGGGGACAGTGGCTGCAGCCTGGAGTCAGGAGTCAACAATACGTGACATTGAAGTCGGTGGGGTGATCTGCAATGACATTGAAAATCAGGACGTGTGCTGTGTATGACATTGAATCGGGGCTGTATGACTGGAAAGACATTGAAATAGGGCTGTGATGACTGTGTTGACATTGAAATCAGGACAATAAGATACATTTTCATTGGTCGGAAAAGTGATGAAGTCGGGACTTTAGTCGGATAGGGATGAATTTTTTACAACATTGAAAATCAGGACATGTGGGTCAGAAGACTATGGAAAGGTGAATGTTTTGGCCCCAGCTAAGTGGATGTTTTCAGTCCCTGGTAATGCCACCTTCTGTGCAGGTGTCACAAAGGTAAGATCGTTCTGAGATTGGGGGTTTATCTAACAGTACATGTTTTATTGTAAAAGAGTGCATTTTTTGGCAAAAACTTGTTCTAGTGGGCTGTATATTTTTGCAAGTTTTCCCCTGTTCAGTGTGGACTGTTTAAGGTCCCCGGGGTGTTCTTTGTGAAAATTTAATATCAAAAATTTTTCAGTCTTGTCCTGTATTAGTGGGGGTCTTGTGTTCGTGTAAAAGTGGCAGTTCGTTGGCCATTAATGTATAAGGCCTGTCTTGTTGTTTTTTTTGTATGTCTATGTTCAAAGTGATGGCCTCTGCTTAAAGAAGACTGTCCTTGTTCATTTTTGTACACCCGTTCTTATAGAACAGGGATACTTTACAATGGGGGAAAGAAGCAATGCGTTGTCTGTCTGTCTTTCTGTCCTCCGTCAAAATTGTTCCACTCGTCCAAACAAAAACTACTGGGCCGATTTTTTGAAAAATTTTTTGTATGTTCAATTTTTGGGGCACGGATGATGCCCCCCATGTTTTTTTTTTCCCCTTATAGCCTTACTAAGGCCCTGACGGTTTTTTTCCTTTGGAATATCTCAGAAAGTATTGGGTGATCTTTCTGAAAAAATTTTAGGTATGTTTATTATCGTCCGGGTGAGCCTGTTTTTTTTTTGTACCAGAATAACCCTTCTATGCTAAACAGCCCATAAGTTTTTTTCTTTTGGAATATTCAGAAAAGTACTTGGGAGTTTTTTTGAAAATTTGTAGGTTGTTATTAGGGTCAGGATGAGGGCCCCCGTTTTTTTTCTGTTATAGTGTTACTTGGCTATAACGGCCCATAACAGTTTTTTTTTTTTATGGGGTATCAGAAAATCTGGCCGTCTTTCTGAAAAATTTGTAGGTATGTTTATTATGGGTCAGGTGGGCCTGATGTTTTTTTTTTCTGTTATAACTGTTCTACAGCTAAAAAGCCCTAACGGTTTTTTTTTTATGGAAATCTCAGAGAATACTTGGCCGATCTTTCTGAAAATTTTTTGTATTTGTTATTATGGGTCACAGGTGGACGATGTTTCCCAGAAAAGCCGTTTTTAGCGGTAAAAAACAGCCCCAAAACAGCTTTTCCTCTTTATGGAATTTTTTCACGCTATTCAAGAAAAACGGGAAAAAATTTATATTTTTTTGCATATTTTAAAACTTTTCGTTCGGGTTGGACTGTGCTTGTTAAACAGACTGCTTGTAAATTCTGGAATACTTTTGGTGTATTGTCTGTATTTTATGTGGGTTTTCATGCATTAGGTGGTCTGTATTGGTCGGTCCTTTGTATGTAGTTTGTGTGGGTCCATGTGTTTGGTTGGGCTGTCCTGTGTCAATGCATCTGTCATGTAGTTTGTGTGGGTTGTCTTTAAAGTGTGGGCTGTTCTGTAGTCAATGCTATCTGTCTGTAAGTCCTGTCATTAGTGTGGGCTGTCATGTGATCTTGCTATTTATGTGTCTTTTTGGTTTTCCTTTTTTTGTGTGGGCTTTAGTAGTCAATGCTATCTGTCATAGATAGTCAGTTAAATGGCCACTTATATCCACTGTTCAGCCCACTTCTTCGAAAAACCCTGCTGTTTCCTTTTTCTCCAAGGTGCATAGAGTTTGGCCTCCAGTGTGTTAGGGTGGAAAAAACTTGAGCTTGGGGCATGTGCTGCAATGTCTTTTGTTCCCCCAGCTCAGAAGGATAAGCCAGATTTTGAAGGATAAGGCCTGGGGTTGCTCAAAGTGATGTTAACAAAAAAAACCCAAAATTGTTTTAAAAAAACTTTTTTTTGTTACTGGGGAAAGGCGAGTTTTCAATAGCTGTGTAACGGAAGGAATTTTTTCTGCGTTCACAGCAGGAATGTGTGCAGAAATTTCTTAAAAGGCCCAAAGGGGATGAGACTATTTTTTGGGTTCCCAGCTTAAAAAAAGCCCATGGAAAAAAAATGAGAAAAAATATGTGACCTGAAAAAAAGGCAAGGGGGAGGGGTAGGATGGGAAGTGTGTAATTACAATAAAAATTTGTGTTTTCCTTTTAAGAGCTAAACAAATATATCTTTCCCCGGCTCTCAGCTTGATGCTTACAGAGATCCCAACTACCCTTTTTTTCTAATCATGTTGTTGCTATTCACGGCTTGTTTCATTTTTACACCAAAATGTCAAGATTTTAAATGAATTATTTTCCACCAGGTAAAAAAATTTGCTCGTTTGAAAACCTGTTGGTATTTTTTGCAACTCAATGGACAGGCACAGTTGGGTGCGGTCACAATCCCAAGTCAAGGTGAAAGGGTGAGCCAAAGCCAGTCACTGGTTTTTTCACTGAACCTTGTTGTGTGGATCAATCAAAATGTTTTCCCCCCAGGAAAAAGGATGTGACTTCATTCTTTGAAAAAGGATTTTTGAAGTCTTTTTTTTGACAGAGGCGGCGATGGAGGGGTTCTATTTTGGGTTGCAACCTAGTGTGTGGATTTAAATCAAAATAAAATCCAATGCGGCTGTTAACAAGCAACCATGAGAGCAGACATTTTGGCAAATTTTTCTGAAAAGTACCATGTTGATGCGGTCCCCCTGTGGAATTGCCTTTGTGGCAAACCCAAAAACAGAATGACACTGTGGGAAAAAGGGTGAATTTTTTGTGAAGGGGCAGATTGCACGTGTGGGGAAGGAAGGTACAGTGATCAGCTTTCATCCACTAAAAGCCCGTAGGTTTGTGTGAAAGAGCTCATTCATGTGCAGTTGTTTTGTTTTTTTTTTTTCCATTTTTATTTGTTTATTTTGACCCTTTTTTTCTCTCAATCAAAGAAAGCCTTGAAAATGTAAGATATTTCCTTTAAACACTTCCAGGGGTTTTAAAAGCATTTATCATTTGAAGTTTTTGGTGATTTTAATTTAGAAAAAAATCTTGGGAAATTTTCACATCAAAAAAACAAACTCAAATCAACCCCCTTTGGAAACTGCACAAAAAGGGCAGTTTTGCCCCCTTTTTTATTCTCTACTCAAAGAAGTAAAAAAAGGAAACCAAGATTTTTGTGCTTTGGCAAAAAAGGTGTCTGATGAACATGCATTTTGTATTAGACTGTGGGGGAATCGCTTTAGCTTTCAAGGGGCCGTATTGGTCTTTGGTATTTTTAAGCAAGTTTTTTTTGGTAACTTGGATTTTAAAATGAGATATTTG
>JAMYXO010003280.1:5000-20616 GCA_033310375.1 Conus canariensis | reverse complement strand
CCGTTAGGTCGTTTGCTGTTGCCTGTCTGTCTGAGAGGTGGAGGTTCTAAATATGTTATTGTTGTATCGATCTGCGTTGCTTTTGATTTCATTTTCCCGGGACTGAGTATTTGATGAAAGAAATTGACTGGCTGGCTTTCTGATCAGGAAAAGTTAAATATAGTTTTCATTTGTTCCTCTACTTTGTCATCAGTTCATTTATTTACTTAAGATTTTTTTTACATTTCTTGACAGCTAGGTTTTCATTACAAAAGTGAAAGTTATCCATCAAAGAGTAATTGACATTTTTCCTGATTAAACACACACCGATTTTTAACAAAACAATCACTATGTGATTGTTCGTTACTTTCTTTCACTGCGAGGGATTTCTATCTTCAGCTAAATGAACGGGATTTCATGCCGAGAGGAATATTTACAATTCACCCACAGTACACTGAGAAGCGGGAAAATGGGGGGGGGGGGGGGGGGGGGGGGGGGGGGGGGGGGAGGGGGGGGAGTGGTAGGAAGAGAAGGAGAACAGGCTGGGAAAGAGAAAAAGAAAGGGTGGCCTGGAAGGGAGGGATGGTGGAAGTGAAAAGAACTGGAAAGGGGGATGGTGGAAGTGCAGAGAACTGGAAAGGAGGGATGGTGGAAGTGCAGAGAACTGGAAAGGAGGGATGGTGGAAGTGAACAGAACTGGAAAGGAGGGATGGTGGAAGTGAACGAGAACTGGAAAGGAGGGATGGTGGAAGTGAAGAGAACTGGAAAGGAGGGATGGTGGAAGTGCAGAGAACTGGAAAGGAGGGATGGTGGAAGTGAAGGGAACTGGAAAGGAGGGATGGTGCAAGTGCAGAGAACTGGAAAGGAGGGATGGTGGAAGTGCAGAGAACTGGAAAGGAGGGATGGTGGTGGAAGTGAACAGAATTGGAAAGGAGGGATGGTGGAAGTGAAGAGAACTGGAAAGGAGGGATGGTGGTGGAAGTGAAGAGAACTGGAAAGGAGGGATGATGGTGGAAGTGAAGAGAACTGGAAAGAAGGGATGATGGTGAAGTGAAGAGAACTGGAAAGGAGGGATGGTGGTGGAAGTGAAGAGAACTGGAAAGGAGGGATGGTGGTGGAAGTGAAGAGAACTGGAAAGGAGGGATGGTGGAAGTGAACAGAACTAGAAAGGAGGATGATGGTGGAAGTGAAGAGAATGGAAAGGAGGGATGGTGGAAGTGAAGAGAACGGAAAGGAGGGATGGTGGAAGTGAAGAGAACTGGAAAGGAGGGATGGTGGAAGTGAAGAGAACTGGAAAGGAGGGATGGTGGAAGTGCAGAGAACTGGAAAGGAGGGATGGTGGAAGTGAAAGAGAACTGGAAAGGAGGGATGGTGGAAGTGAAGAGAACAGGAAAGGAGGGATGGTGGAAGTGAAGAGAACTGGAAAGGAGGGATGATGGTGGAAGTGAAGAGAACTGGAAAGGAGGGATGGTGGAAGTGAAGAGAACTGGAAAGGAGGGATGGTGGTGGAAGTGAAGAGAACTGGAAAGGAGGGATGGTGGAAGTGAAGAGAACAGGAAAGGAGGGATGGTGGTGGAAGTGCAGAGAACTGGAAAGGAGGGATGGTGGTGGAAGTAAAGAGAACTGGAAAGGAGGGATGGTGGTGGAAGTGAAGAGCACTGGAAAGGAGGGATGGTGGAAGTGAAGAGAACTGGAAAGGAGGGATGGTGGTGGAAGTGAAGAGAACTGGAAAGGAGGGATGGTGGAAGTGAAGAGAACTGGAAAGGAGGGATGGTGTGAAGTGAAGAGAACTGGAAAGGAGGGATGGTGGAAGTGAAGAGAACTGGAAAGGAGGGATGGTGGAAGTGAAGAGAACTGGAAAGGAGGGATGGTGGAAGTGCAGAGAGAACTGGAAAGGAGGGATGGTGGAAGTGAAGAGAACTGGAAAGGAGGGATGATGGTGGAAGTGAAGAGAACTGGAAAGGAGGGATGGTGGAATGAAGAGAACTGGAAAGGAGGGATGGTGGAAGTGAAGAGAACTGGAAAGGAGGGATGGTGGTGGAAGTGCAGAGAACTGGAAAGGAGGGATGGTGGAGGTGAAGAGAACTGGAAAGGAGGGATGGTGGAAGTGAAGAGAACTGGAAAGGAGGATGGATGGTGGAAGTGAAGAGAACTGGAAAGGAGGGATGGTGGTGGAAGTGAAGAGAACTGGAAAGGAGGATGATGTGGTGGAAGTGAAGAGAACTGGAAAGGAGGGATGGTGGTGGAAGTGAGAGAACTGGAAAGGAGGGATGGTGGTGGAAGTGAAGAGAACTGGAAAGGAGGGATGGTGGAAGTGAGAGAACTGGAAAGGAGGGATGGTGGAAGTGAAGAGAACTGGAAAGGAGGGATGGTGAAGTGAAGAGAACTGGAAAGGAGGGATGGTGAGGAAAGTGAAGGAGAACTGGAAAGTGGAGGGATGGCGGAAGTGAACAGAACTGGAAAGCGGCAATATTTCATCACCCCCCCCCCCTCCCCCTTTCCATAAAAACCTTTCAGAAAAATCGTTTTACCTGGCAGATTATGTCGGAAAATCCTGTTGGACATTTTGAGTCTGACGTGCCAGATCAAAATCCATGTTGTGCTGCTTCTAACCCAGCTGACCGCAAGGTCCATAACGCGGCCGGTACCACACACAGTCTTGTGCGAAATAACAGTTAGAAGTATTCTTTACACAACACAATAGTTTAGATGTTGACATCTCTCAGGCACGTAATGTAGTCCGTTGCTTCAGCTGTCCGTCTCTCTGTGAGTGTTTGGGTGGATGTACCCATGACACTGGCATTTTCTCACTAATCAGAAGTGCTAGGAGAATGATAAACAGCAGGCAGTCTTTCCCATAACCCCCTCCCCATGAAGATGTCACATAATGAAACGTTTCAGGCCGGTGAACGTTCTCGATAAAATTTCAATAGTACAAAATTGCCACTTTCAGAACCAACGATCAGTTACAGTTATCTTATATACTGAAAAATATACATTAAATGATATTTCATTTAAACATCGCGAGAAGCATTAAACTCCATCATACTAAATCAGACCATTCTACGCAGTTCATACTGAGCAGAGGAGCAGGAGGATTTTTAAAAAAATCCAGTTTGATACTAACATGGGTCAATGTGAGTATAGCTTATCAACTATAACAAAATGAAACTGACATAATTTTTTTTATGGTGATTCAACCAAATGAAACTGCTTGAAAGCAAAAGAAAGGCCTCACTTGTTGTTTGCACCATAACAGTTCGGTACTAAATACACACACACACACACACACACACACACACACACACACACACACACACACACACACATATACACAAAAAACAGAGACAGACAGACACACACATATGTTATCTTTAAAGAAAATTTCACACACACACACACACACACACACACACACACACACACACACACACGAACACACGCACATACACAAAAACAAAGACAGACAAACAGATAACTTTAAAGAAAATTTTACACACACACACACACACACACACACACACACACACACACGCACGCACGCACACACACACACACGCACGCACGCACGCACGCACACACACACAGACACACAGACACACACACACACACACGCACGCACGCACGCACACACACACACGCACGCACGCACGCACACACACACACACACACACACACACACACACACACACACACACACACACACACACACACGCCTCGCCCCCCCCCCTGAACACCTTCCCCATCCCAACCCCAATCCCCTAGCCACCCACAGACAGCCTCTTGTCATTGGCGACATGGAGCACAACGATTTAGATGACACTGGGGTTAAACATCGATGCCCACATTAGGTGATGTGATCGACAGCGATAGCCCTCCCTGGGGAGGTGGGCACGAAGCCTCTCCGATACTGCCTGGACCACAGAGTGTTAGGACGAGCATCAACAACGCCACTTTGTGTCTTGGGCGCTCTGGGAATCGAACCACGGCCTCCTGAAGGACAGTTGAGCATAGCACTGTATACCAGTTGAGCTCACGAGATTCAGAGGACGTGACATGAATGGTTGTCCCTATAGTTAAACATTACGACCCCCCCCCCTCCCGCCCTTTCCATACACACACAAAAGCGCGCAAACATGCACGAGCACACATACACACAACGACATACACACACGCGCGCGAGCGCGAACACACACACACACACACACACACACACACACACACACACACACACACACACACACACACTACGCGCACACACATTCCACAGACGCCTTCAGAACTGATCGAATTTTCCCCAAGAATTTGATGTCTGCAACTTTCACCGACAGACTGACAGACACATAGGCAGGCAGTCAGACAGACACACAGGCACGCAGACAGACACACAGACAGACGAGCAGCAGGGCAAACGGATAGCCGCCAGTCATGGGCTCGCTTCGGACAGCTTTCTTCAAACTGAGAACTTGTTTGGTTTAAAACGGAACGGGGGTGGGGGGGGGGGGGGGGAATACCGGGAAGGAGAGGAAGAAAATCATTATTATAAAATAAGAAAAAAATCCCCGAAAACTTTTTCGCTGAGTGGTTGTGCAAGAAAAAAAGAAAAAAGAAAAAAAAAGCAAAATGAACTAAATTTGTAGACAAACAAAACAAAACAAAAAAAAAGAAAACCACCTAAAAACAACAACAACAAAAACCCCAACAACAACAACAGCAAAAAAAAACAAAACAAAACAAAACAAAACACACACACACACACACACACACACACACACACACACACACACACACACACACACACACACAAGAATAAGAAACAAACAAAAACCAGGAACGAAAATCCTCCTCCCCTCCCCCACACACACAAACCCCAACTAACCAACCAACCAACCAAACAAACAAAAAACAAACAAAAACAACAAACAAACAAACAAAAAACGCACCAAGAAACAAGCAAATAAACAAAGCTAGATTAAGAGAAATATGAACTAAATGTGTAGACTAACAACATCATAGGGTATACAAATGATCGATAATCATCAAATCGAATAGCCTAAAGCAGCAAAACAAAAAGTAAAGAAGATGCAAATAAGGAAAAAAAAAAAGATATTCGTCACATTGAAGATGGATTTAGGGAGAAAGAAAAAGAAAAGAGAGAGAGAGAGAGGGAGGGAGAAAGAAAGAAAGAAGAGAGAGAGAGAGAGAGAGAGAGAGAGAGAGAGAGAGAGAGATTCTGTTAGAAACAACGTATTACTCGGTAAATTATGATGGACAAAATATAAACAAATATTGTAGTTGACATGCATCATAAAAACACCACAGAAAGCAATTTGAGAAGTATATTTGTATATCCTGAATACAGAAGACAGGAGGGAAACAGAGAGATTTATTCTGTTAGAAACAAGATATCATTTCGTAATTTATGAGGGACAAGTTATAAACAAATCTTGTACTTTATATGCACCATAACCACGGGACTGACTGTGCACAGGGAAATATATCAAACTGCGAGAAATCATGTTACTGACATTGTTCATCAAGCAAAAACTTTGTTCTATTCTTCAAAGATATTGGCCTGTAATACGGCCAAGCAACTATTTAATGTCACAAATAGTCTCCTAGGCAAAGTCAGCTACTCCCCCTTCCCACCATCTTCCAAACTCAAGAGCTCCCTCAGAAATTCTTAGAGTTTTTCAATGGAAAAATTGACACTATCCGTGAAAAGCTAGATTCTACTGCACCTGTACATCCTCTGAATGACAAAGTTTACTGTGGACCTCCTTTGGCTTGTTTTAGTCCTGTTAGTCAAGACTATGTCAAAAAACTTTGTTTGCGATGCAGCCCTAAATCATGTGAACTTGATGCCATTCCCACTAACTTGCTCTTTCAGTGCATTGATGATGTCCTACCCCATCTTACTCATGTTATCAATACCTCTTTGTCCTCTGGTCACGTTCCTGAAATCTTCCGGTCCGCAGTGGTACGTCCATTGATCAAGAAACCTTCATTAGATAAAAATGTTTTAAAGAATTATCGGCCTGTATCAAATTTGTCATTTCTATCAAAATTATTGGAGAAGATCGTTTTGGAACAAATTCTAGAACATCTCGAAAAGAATCACCTTTTGAATCCTCATCAATCTGCTTACAGACAAGGCCATAGTTGTGAGACAGCACTCCTCCGTATAGTCAATGACCTTCTCTGCGGGCTTGACGATGGGAACGTTTTCTTATTAGCGATGTTAGACCTCTCTGCAGCATTTGACACGATCGATCATAATATTTTGTTCTCACGGCTTCAAACTTCCTTTGGATTCAAAGACACAGCTCTCGACTGGATTATCTCTTACTTGACTGGACGGACTCAGACAGTGTGTGTACAGGGAAGATACTCAGACAGTTCTCCTCTTAGGTACGGTGTGCCTCAGGGTTCTGTACTTGGGCCAGTCCTTTTTGTGCTGTATGCTAGTCCTGTGTCTGACGTCATCAGTGGTCACGCCATGTCGCATGAGAGCTTTGCTGACGATACTCAGCTTCATCAGTCGGCTCCCATTGCTGAAACTGACTCACTGATTTCTCGGATGCGGGGCTGCATTGCAGACCTGAAGGACTGGATGACAACCAACAAACTACAACTAAACGACGACAAGACGGAACTCATGTTCGTGACAAAACAGCCTAACCATCCTTCTCTGCCTTCAACTGTCACTATCAATGACTGTGCTGTCTCTGTCTCCACCTCTGTCCGCAGTCTAGGGGTCATACTTGACCAATCCCTCTCCTTTGAGAAACAGGTTTCAAATATTTGCAAGATTGCCTATTTAGAACTAAGAAGAATCAGCTCTGTACGTCACCTTCTCTCTACAGATGCTACAAAAACTCTCATTTGTGCATTTGTCTTATCTAGAATAGATTACTGCAACTCACTTTTGGCCGGCCTTCCAAAATACCTGATAGACAGATTACAGCGAATCCAAAATCATGCAGCCCGAGTCGTCTGTAGAGCAAGAAAACATGCTCACATTTCGCCTCTCCTCCACTCTCTTCACTGGCTATCTGTCTCAAACCGTATCTCGTACAAAATCTCAACTCTCACTTTCTCTGCTCTCTTTGAAAATGGACCTTCTTATCTCTCAGATCTCCTTAAAATCTACACCCCCTCTCGACAACTACGCTCCTGTGCTGACGACCGCCTTCTGCGAATGACTCGCTTCAGGACTACTACTGGTGAAAGATCTTTCTCTTTTCAAGCTCCAGCGACGTGGAACAGACTGCCAGACTGTCTCAGACATTCAGATTCTATCTCTTCTTTCAAGTCTAAACTTAAAACCCATCTATTTTCTCATAATTAGTCAATGCTGTGGGGAGGGGGGGGGGGGTACAACCTAACTCATAGCCGTCTGGGCCTTTTCAAATGTAGCGTATGTGTATGTTCTCTATTATATGTATTTGTTGTATGATTGAACGTTATAGGATTAAGTTTTTGTAGTGATATTTGAAGAATAAGTGAATGTCACATTGGTAGGATTAGGATTTGTTAGTTATTGTAGTAATAGTATTTGTAGTTGGGTGTAAGGTGTATTATTGTATATGAGAAGGGTGAATGTAGTATGACTTTGTAAAGCGCTTAGAGAAATTCGTTTGATTAAGCGCTATATAAGAAATCATTATTATTATTATTATTATACCCCCCCCCTCCCACAGAAAATAATTTTAGAAGTATCTTTGTATATCCTGAATACGATAGACAACATTCTGGAGTTTTCCCGTGAAGAACATATTTGACATGTGACAGTCGCTCATACTTCAGGATTACCAACAACAGACAACAAATCCCGTATTACAAGTCTTGCTGTTAGATGTCATAAACAATTCATTTGAAGAGACCACATTGTCTGTATTTCTGTGGGAAAAACTCTTGCCTAACATAATTCACTTCTGAACAAGAATAAACGAATAGACACCGAAAGTTATTGTTTCTAAAAAGCATGGTGCACAATTTGTACATGATTTCTCAGAGAACGCGGCATTGGTTTTCTTACACGACAATCGGTCGGCGAACGCAGCTGAAAAGTTTAGCACGGGCCGTGTGCATCGATGAAGTAAAACTGAAAGTAGAAAGGGAGGCAACTTTCTTCTTCTGCTGCTTCTTCTCTCCCTTTACTCCATGGGGAGTCACTGGGGCACCACAATGAAAAGAAGTTCAGCAGGTGCCGCCATTTCTGTCAGTCGTGTGTCTACGCTTCAGTCTCTACAACATGTTTTCCCTGTCCACTCATCAATGCTGTCAGTCCATCGGCTCCCCCCTCCCCCTTTCCGTCTTCCTCCTCCAACAGTTCCATGGAGGGCTGTTGGCACATGGCCACTGGATCTTGTTACGTGGCTATACCAGGGCAGTTTACTGTCCAGACTGATGCTGATAGGTCTTTGTACTGTCCCATGTGCTGCCTGGTGGTTTGACGCATTGGTGTTGACTGGTGATCTGATCAGGGTACATGATGTTTAGCATCTTGCAACGATGCTTTCGGATGTACAGTTGGATGGGTATGATAAAATCAATGTTGCATGAAGTAACTGGCCAATTTATGCGTGTGTGGGCGCGCGCACGTGTGTATGTGTGTGTGTGTGTGTGTGTGTGTGTGTGTGTGTGTGTGTGTGTGTGTGTGTGTGTGTGTGTTGAGAGCGATATATATATATATATATATATATATATATATATATATATTATGAACAATATAAAAAAGTTCTTAAAAAAATCTGAAGGTGCTCAACCCCTTGGGGAGCAACATCTGTTAAAATATTTTTAAAATGAAGTGGTAAAATCTACAAGCTTGTTTCTAGCTTTGCTATCTTCAGGATGTCTTTTGGAGCACGCCAACGGTCTTTTATGGCGTGCGGGACTTGATTTCAACTCTGTGTGTGCAGGCGGATCTCATTTGCTGCACGTGCGGCCTGTGGTTCTTATTGGGGCCTGTTCAGGTGGAATGTGCTAGCAAAGATTTCCACTTGTGCCTGCAATTGTTTACAATTTCTACTTTTGTGTTCAGAGTTGCTAAGTGTGGTTTGCATAATATTAACCATTTTTCTGTGGAGCATAGATTGCATCTTTTTGAAATATTGTTGTATGGTGCTGCTCTTTTTATGATTTTCCATGATATGTTGTAGTCTATTTTTTTATCTTTGAGTCTCCAGATGTATTTGCTCAGCTCTGTTTGATTTTTGTATTTTTCATTTTTGAATGACTGTTTATGGTTTGCGTATCTGGTTTTGAAAGTGTTTTCAGTAATCCCTACATATGTTTCTTCTTCATTTTCTGATGTTACCGTAGCTTGGTATACAATGTTGCTGTGAAGACATTTATTGCTCAGGGGCACTGTTCTTTTTTAGTGCAGTTGCAAGATGTCCTTTCGGCACCCTTCTCTTTTATGTTGCTTTTCATTTTGTTAGATGAATCAATCATGTTTTTGAGGTTGGGCATACATGAGTATGACAGTTTAATGGTGTTTTTGTTGAATATTTTGGACAGTTTGTGTTCTTTTGGGAATGATGTTGCTAAGATTTTAAAGAATTCTTTTCCTACATTTGTTTTTACTTGTCCATCGTATGGTGGGTTGTACCATATGATCTTTCTTTTCCTATTTTTCTTAATTCTGTTCGTGTTGTTGTCTGGACTGTATTGTAGTTTGTAATTGTAACCACTTTTTTGTAATGCTTCTTGATATTCTGTTGCTGCATCATTGAATGCGTTTTCATTGCATGACAGGTTGGATAGTCTCTTGTTTATACCATTGGGTATTGTTTTTAGTATAGATGGTGGGTGGTTGCTTTTGATGTTTACGTAGACTGGTATGTCATTGGGTTTTTTGTATGGTTTGTACACATGGTCATTGAGGTCTAATGTTATGTCTAGGTAATTCACTACTTTTTTGTTTGCTTCTATTGTGATTTTTAAGTTGTGGTTTTTAAAGATTGTACATAATTCTTTTTTCTTGTTTTCAATGGTTCTTGGATTATTGTTTAATGCAGTGAGGCCGTCATCTCTGTATAAACCGGCCTGTTTTCCAAGTTGTTTTTGGATGTTGGATAGCATGAATAGTCCGACTAGTTCACATGTTTCGGCACCATCATACGATCCCATGGTTACATCAAATGTGGAGTTTTTGCTCGTTTTTTTAATCCAAGTTTCATTTCTGCTATGGCAGAGCTGAGCAAATACATCTGGAGACTCAAAGATAAAAAAATAGACTACAACATATCATGGAAAATCATAAAAAGAGCAGCACCATACAACAATATTTCAAAAAGATGCAATCTATGCTCCACAGAAAAATGGTTAATATTATGCAAACCACACTTAGCAACTCTGAACACAAAAGTAGAAATTGTAAACAATTGCAGGCACAAGTGGAAATCTTTGCTAGCACATTCCACCTGAACAGGCCCCAATAAGAACCACAGGCCGCACGTGCAGCAAATGAGATCCGCCTGCACACACAGAGTTGAAATCAAGTCCCGCACGCCATAAAAGACCGTTGGCGTGCTCCAAAAGACATCCTGAAGATAGCAAAGCTAGAAACAAGCTTGTAGATTTTACCACTTCATTTTAAAAATATTTTAACAAATATATATATATATATATATATATATATATTCAATTATAAACAAAGCTTGCTCATATGTCTTAGATTGAAGAAATAGGGGGAGATAAGCATTCATATCTGCAGTGGTAGATCATATATATATATATATATATATATATATAACGTACAAAAATAAATGCAGGCACACCAGCCACACACTCTTCATGTGTTTTTTTATAAACAGAAGCTTTCGCCTTTTATTTAGGCTTCGTCAGCATCAATAAAACGGAGTTAAAACATCTCAGCGTCAAAAAAGAATACAACTGTACTGTCCCGTCTCACACCGCACACTCGTTGTGTGCGGTGTGAGACGGGACAGTACAGTTGTATTCTTTTTTGACGCTGAGATGTTTTAACTCCGTTTTATTGATGCTGACGAAGCCTAAATAAAAGGCGAAAGCTTCTGTTTATAAAAAAAACACATGAAGAGTGTGTGGCTGGTGTGCCTGCATTTATTTTTGTACTTTGTGACTGGCCAGTTTCTGGATCAGCAGTGCACCCACACATCACTGAGTGGTGTCCAGCCTACTCCAGGGTTTTACCTTCATTTTATATATATATATATATATATATAGAGAGAGAGAGAGAGAGAGAGAGAGAGAGCATGTGTGTGTGTGTGTGTGTGTGTGTGTGTGTGTGTGTGTGTGTGTGTGTGTGTGTGTGTATGTGTGTGTATGAGTGTGAAAGTGAGTGTGTGTGTATGTGTGTGTGTGTGTGTTTGTGTATATGTGTGCGTGAGAGAGAGAGAGAGAGAGAGAGAGAGAGAGAGAGAGAGAGAGACAGAGACAGAGACAGAGACAGAGAGACAGAGACAGAGACAGAGACAGAGAGGACAGCGCGCCATCTGTGACCAGCCAACAGACCTGTAAACGGTGCAGACTAGCGTGACACAAAAGGATCGAACTCTTCAGGGCGACTCAACTTTCACCTGTCTAAACATTTCAGGAGGGTATCAGCACATGAGGCCTTTCCTTCTTCTTGTCGGGCACCAAAAGAACCAGCCCCCAAACCCTGTCACGGTCGAGTCAGTGATCTGTTGACAAGCTGAATACCCATTTCGCACAGGTTTGTGACTTCTCACAGGCTCTGATGAGAGCAAGAAGTTAAAAGACTCGGTACAGGTCCTTCCCTGGTCTCCTTCTGCTTGATGTTGACATACGATTCCCCATCCTCCTCTTGTTGAACCTCAAATTGTAAAAAGCACCACGGGTTTTACGTCGACAGCCGACTTCAAGCAGCTGCCCAGATCATGAGAATCAGCAGGGAAGAGAAGTACTGCGAATAAAAGAGGTCCGCCGCTGTGTCAGCTGGCAGCAACAACGTGGTTCTGTGGACTGAGGGGTCGCAGGTTTAAGACTCACCACAGCTGTTTTATTGTGGGGTGTGTAAAACCTCGGCTGAGTCTGACCCAGATCCACGTGAGTGTGCCATGAACTCAAATGGATCACACAATCGACTTGTATCCACTTACTGCGAAGTTTTTTTTTTTGCTCAACTGTAGCGGTAATGCTGCAGAGGCTTGTATCTCCCCGCCCTGGTGAACGCCAAAGTATGTCATGAAAGGAAGCGGAGAGTACAGCTGTGCCATGCAGTTTCAAACCACCAAAATGGAAATCCATAAACACCACCTTCACTATCCTCGTTGATCACCATAAAATGGGAATTAAAAAAAAAAAAACCCTCGAGGAACGTAGGTACGGGCAAGGCAGAAGATGACGAGTGTAAGTGGCGGTGGATTTACGGGGAAGGGGTTTGAAGGCTTTAAATCCAGCAGTGGGGAATGTTACTACCTACTAGAAAGGGTACCAGCCCCACAACTCAGTACACAGTTCTCCCTGCAGATCGACTGGCATGTCATTTTATGGCATTGACGAACTGATTTTGGAGAAAGGTCAAGGGTTGATATCATATAAAACCAGTTGCCGTGGCGAAGTATATAGCGTCGCTGATTCCCGGTTTGAATGTTGTGGGTTCGAATCCAATCAGATCCGTTTTATATTTGTGGGATTTTCCGGCCTATGACCAGCTCCTACCGAAAGTTTGAGTTCGCTATTGGCTCAACTGGAAAGACTGGAAACACACATTGCATGGAGCTTCATCCACTCAAATGATGGATCTATGAGCGTGTTGCTTAAATTTCTTGACCAACACTGCAGGTGTCTGTTTCTTCCCGGCCTGGTTGACGCCGGGATTTATTACGACAGTAAGCGTAGATTACAACCCTTTCATGTAGTCTTATACCGGAATGGAACTCCACTGCATCATCTTCATCGTCCTCATCGATCGGTATGAGGAAATGTGTGAAATTCTGTGGCCCTTTCTGCCTTTGTCTCATAGTGCCCCCAGCCTTCATTTCCTCTCCCAGTCTCTACCCTTGGTGAGTCGGGAGTCAGGTTCACCTGTACTGGCGAGTCCATGAGGATTGTCTTTGGGCGGAAGTGGTGACACCCTCCTAGGAGGACTTTCATTCACCCTCGTTCCGCAACTGAGCAATGATTGCCGTCAGTAGGGGGGCTTAGCAGGTGTCCTGTGTACGTTATCAGAACAGGCACCACTGCACATCACCGAAGCGACTCGGCAGCAGTGCAGTGTCTCCTCCGGCTGGTTGCCTGAAAGCAGCGACGACTTGACACTGATTGCTCCCCGGGAACTGCTGGGGCCAGGGCTGCGACGGGACAAGCTAGGGTGTGACTGTGGAAAAGCAACTAGAATGAACAGCAGGGCTAGGGGGGAGGTGGGTGTGGGTGGGGGCAACGGCTAATGCTGATAGAAAGTCACAGAGGATGAAACAGAAAAAAAAATGTTTCACGGATCGACATTCGCCTCTGGCTGTCAAATTTGTTCGTAACAAAAACTGGGTCTCGAGTTTCAGGTTCAGTTTCATCAAAGAGGTGTCACTGCGCGCAGACTAGTCCATATACGCTACACCACATCCGCTAAGTTTTGAGACCACACTGCGGATGATTTAAAGCTGACGGATACATGAACTGATGACTAAGATGAGATACTTCACGAAAAGAGGGTCTCGTGGCTGACTCAGCAGATGTCTCACCTATGCCTTAGGCCAACGCGATGGTCAGACCTTGAGTACCCACCTGACATCGGCTGCGCCATGGATCTGGAAACAGTACGACAGAGTGTCGAATAGTTCAAACATGGGCGGAGGGATGCGGTGGGGAACGTGCAAAGGACAAGGATGAGGTAGGGGCAGGACAGGGAACAACAAAGGACGTGAGGAGAATAGGAAAGGTAAGGTGACTGTCTCCAGTGCTGCTGATGCAACAAGCCAGCCTAGGTGTGGGTATGCATGAAAGACACTGTAGCAATCTCACTGAGACAGCACGTCTAACCAGACAGCAGCAACAACAATAACAACAACGACAACAGCAATAACAACAACAACAACAACAACAACGACAACAACAACAACAAAGACACAGGACAGGGATGGAGCAGAGGAGGTTCTGTTTGACTAATTTCAAACGAGACAGTAAACAACAACAAAAAACAAAGATGCGTGACAGATATGAAGCAGAGCAGCTTTCGTTTGTTTACTTCAAATACAGAGTCAACAACAACAACAACAAAAATACAGAGAAGCTTCTGTGTGTTTAAATTCAAATAAGATAGTAAACAACAACAAAAACAAAGACACATTACAGATATGGAGTAGAGGAGCCTTTGTTTGTTTACTTTCAAATGAAACAGTAAACGACAGCAACAACAAAAATATAGAGAAGCTTCTGTGTGTTTAAATTCGAATGAGACAGTAGACAACAGCGACGACAAAAAAAGAAAAGAGCACACAGGACAGAGATGACTCCGAGAAGTTTCTGTTTGTTGAATTTCAAACGAAACAGTAAATAACAACAACAACATCAGAGACAAAGGTAGAAATAAAGCAGACGAGCCTCTGTTTAATTTCAAATGCGACAGTAACCAAACAACAACAACAAAAATATAGAGAAGCTTCTGTGTGTTTAATTTCAAATGACACAGTAAACAACAACAAGAAAGGTGCTGAGGATGGTCTGTTTGTTTAATTTCAAATGAGAAAGTAAACAACAACAAAGACACAGAGGAGATTCTGTTTGTTTAATTTCAAACGAGGCAATAAACAACAACAGCAACAAAGACCCACGACCGCGATGAAGGAGAGGCGCCTTTGTTGGTTTAATGTCTGTCGCTCTATCGGTCAATGTGGACACGGGTTTGGGAAACGGGCAGCCCGGGCGATCATCCAATAAAGGGGATGGAGGAATCCAGAATGAGGGCCGTCCAGCCGTCGTGGCGGGGGATGGAGGAATCCAGAATGAGGGCCGTCCAGCCGTCGTGGCGGTGATGGAGGAATCCAGCATGAGGGCCGTCCAGCCGTCGTGGCGGTGATGGAGGAATCCAGCATGAGGGCCGTCCAGCCGTCGTGGCGGTGATGGAGGAATCCAGCATGAGGGCCGTCCAGCCGTCGTGGCGGTGGTTTGCATCGCGGTCTTGCGGACTGAGGGGTCTTTGATTCGAGTCCCATCACATGCAATGAATTGTGGGATTTCTTAATGCCCTGGCCAGCTCCTGCCTCCAGTTGAATACATCGTGCTCTTACGAGAAGACTGGGACCAAGGTTCATCCACCTCTCCAACAATGATGCTAATGTCATCTGAAAGAAACATTGCAGGTGCCTGTATCTCTCGGGCCTGGCTGCAGCTAGAAGGAAACGTAAGAGCACAGGTCTGTCGTGTAGTCTCCGATCAGAATGGACCTCTACAGCGTCATCCTCATCATCCTTATTGATCATCACACGAAGGTCAGCGACACCATTGACAAAAAAGAAACGGGAGACAGACAAGGCAGGAGGTTCTGTCTGTACAATTCATCATGAACTGCGGGCCAACATCATCACGGCTCCAGAAACAGACCAGCCTCCCCCCTCCCCCCGCCTCTGCTCCCCTCCTTTTCCACATCACCATATCATTCCTACTCCTCATCCCCCTCTGCCTCTCTGCC
>JAMYXO010000327.1:0-52759 GCA_033310375.1 Conus canariensis | reverse complement strand
AAAAAAATTTAACCCACCCCCCTCCCCCCCAAAACCCCCAAAACACAAACCCCCCCACCAAACGGTCCCAAAAAACTCTACCACCCACCAAATCCCTTTCTTAAACAATCTTCCAACAAACCTTCCTCACCTCCATATGGCATCCCTTCCCCAAACAACCAACACCCCCATAAACCCCTCCATTTTCCCCCCTCCCCGGCCCCCCCCCCTTTAATTTCTTTCCCCCCCCCAATCACCCTTTTCCCTCCCCCTAAAAACTACACCCCCCCCTTGCCAAAACGCCTTCAACCCCCAACACCCCCTAATACATTTACCAAAACCAAACAAACTTTTTTTTTGCAATATTATTTAAAAATTAATTTTTATACATTTAAAAATCCAAATTTTGCCCCTTGCTAATAAAACCTTAATATCAAGTTAAATTTGTTCTTCAATTGCGAGATTCCTTATATTTCAACCCTGCCAGACAAAATCTTTACAATTATCATGCACATGTGGGTCAAGACGCAAACCTGTGCCTTTTTCGGCTCAAATTGATTTACACAAATTTTTTTCCGCATCAGTTCAATTTGCAGTAACTTAAGTGCCGGTTTCACGCACTATCCTTCAACCTAGAGCTATCTCACTGAACAACGCAAACTGCAACACCATTTGCCGAGTATTTCTTAAAAAGACAAAAAATTTTTGACCAAACAAACCCCCACCCCCTTTTTCCCCTTCCCCCTTTCCCTCGGAAAAAACTCTTCATTTCCCCTTTTTCCCCAAAATTTTCCTTTCCTTTGCCCCCTTTTCCCCCCCCCCCCCCCCCCTCCCCCCCCCTTACCCCCCCGCCCCCCCCCCCCCCCCCATTTTCCCCCCCCCACTCCCCTCTTAAACCCCATTCCACTTATCCCTTGTCAACCTAATGTTCCCCAAACGCCTTTAAAAACCAAAAAACAATTCTTCCAAACCTATCAAATTGATTAAACCTATTTTTAAATCCAACCTCTAAAAACCTTTTTTATTTTAACTTTCCCCTCCTTTTTTCCTTATCAACTCCTTAACCAATCCCCTTTTCCCCCCTTCACCACCCAACAACTACTAAACAATCTTCACCCCAAACCCCACTCCCTCCCCCCACGGCACACCCCCTTGCCCTTGCGGCCAATTCGGACGGCTTTTCCATCCTCCCCTTACTAGCTCCAAAAACATCCAAACTTTTCCCGGTTCCGCCATCTACCTCACTAAACTCTCCCCTTTACACCCCCCCCCCCCCCAAAACCGAACCCCTCAACCTTTTTGGCTTAACCGGTTTTCTAGGGCCCAAAACTACCCCCCCCCACCCTACCCCCCAAAAACTCCCCTTCCCCCCCAACCCCCAGTGCCCCATCTTTCCCATTTTTCCCCAACCCCCCCCCCCACTTTTCCTTTTCCCACTTCTCCTTTCCCCCTACTATCAACTCTTTCCTATTCTTTCCTAAATTTCCATTATACCACCTCTTTCCCCTTTCATTTTCTTCATGGACCCCCCACACCTTCCTTTTTCTAACCCCCCCCCCCACCCCCCCGCTTAACCCCCCCCAACGCACGGAGACCCACCCCAAAATCAAAGGGTCCTGAACCGCACCACCAAAATGACCAACCATTCCCTTCATCCAAAAAAATTCCTCCACCGTCCTCTTACATTTCCTTTATTTTCTTTACCCCCCCACTTTCTAGTGATTCCCTTCTCCCATTTACTTTCAACTTCCTTTCCCTCCTTCTCCCCCCCACCCAACCACCACCCCCTTCACCTCCCCACCCTCCATTTTACCCAAAACCCACCAATCCTATTAATTTTAATTTTCCATTTTATTTCCTTCCCACTCCGTTTTCCCCCCGCCCCACCACAACCCATCCCTCCCTCCACCCCCCCCCACCCCTACCCCCCCTACCTCCCCCCCCACTTACCCCCCCCCCACCACCCACACCCCCACCCCCCCCTTTCCCCCCCCCCCACGCACCCCCCCCAACCCCCCCCCCACCAACCTTTTAAAATACATACCTTCTTTTAACATACCCCTTAACCTTTACACCAAAACCATAACCCTATTACTTACCTTTTAAACCTTTGGGGCCGGCGGTCTTCCTTCACTTCCAACGGGTCCCGGGTTTTTGTCCCTTTTCCGTTTTAAAGCCCCGGTTCCCCGACACCAAAAAATTTTCCACCCCTTTTGGGCTACATCCAACCCAGGAACCGGTTTTCCGTTTCAAAGCGGATAGTTCGGCAACCCGGTCAAACACCCATCAACAGCACTTTCCTTCCAAGCCCCCCCACCCCCCAAACCCTTTTAAAACCCTTCCCTTTTTTTAATTCCCATACCTAAACCTTTATAACAACTTACCTTCCTCCCCCTTGCCCTAACTCAAAACCTGTCCCACGCCACTCCCCCCCCCTCCACCCCACCACCCCCCCCCAAACCCCCCCCCCCCCCCCCCGGGACCCCCCAAAAAAACCCCCGACAAATTTTAAATTTCCCCCAAAACACTAAGGGCCACAAACACTTTTTTTTATGCTACTTTTTTTTTTGCCCCCCAAACCAACCTACCCCACACCCCTTCTTTTCCCCCCCAACCAGCCAAACCCCCGGTTTTCTGGTCAGAGGCACACTCGAAACGACCAAATAAAAACCACTGGTGGTCCCTTCCCTTTCCGCCAACCAAACCAACCCCAAAAACCCCTGACTTAGGGTTCAACCCCGCCCTCAGCCGGGACCGCGCGGACCCCCCAGGGGTGGCCAAAAATTTTAACAAAACCCGCCTCGATGGCTGCCCCCTTCTTTCTTTTAAAAAACAAGGGGGAGGGCGGTTTTTTTTGGGGTTTTCAGCGGGGTTTGGGCTGACAGGATACACCCAAACTTAAAACCAAAAAAAACTTCCGCCCCCCCCCCCCAAATCTTTCCAAAATTCCCCAAAAGGGGTTTTTTAAAACGGACAAACCCCCCCCCCCCGGGGGGTTTAGCCCTGTTCTCTTAACCCCCCCCTTTTTCGATCCGGAAAATTTCATGGGGGTTCCTTTCCCAAAACCGCAACTTTGGGCTACTCAAACCTTCTTCCAACGCGCCCTTTTTTCATAACCTGTCCCTCTTTACCCTAGAAAAGTTTTAAAACCTCCTTTTTTATTTTTGGCAAAAATGTGGGCTATTTTTTTTTCCAGGCGGCGGGCAACATGGCTACGGGCAGATTTCCCAATTTAAAAGGGTTTTTGGGAAATTTCACCAATACGGGAAACAAACCAAAAAAAGGCCCGATTTCCTTCAGATACTACCACAATCCCAAAACGGGCCCTTTTCCCTCCAATTCAAAACCTCAAACCATACGGAACGTTCGGAAAATTTCAGCCTTAATTTTTTAAAAAATCAATTTCAGTACTTTTTTTAACAATTTCCAAACTTTAAAGTTTTTAGTTTTTTAAAGGGCCCGTTTCCCCGAACTTTTTCTTTTCTTTTTCTGCATTGGCTCGAATTTTTTTTGTCAATTAAAAATTCATTTTCGCCGAAATTTTAAACGGCCAAAACCCCGACCCCTCATTTACAGCACTCCCAAAACCCTTTTCCCCCCCAAAACCTCCATTTTTTCACTTTAACTCCCGGTTTTAACCTCTTCAAACTTTTTAAAAACCACCAACCTTTCCGACTTTTAAAACTTTAAGGGAATTCAAGTTAAAAAACTTCTAATTCAAAACCCCCTTTTCCACATTAAAATTTTTCACCTTCTTCCCCCAACTACTGATTTCCACAGGACGAATGTTCAGAGCATTGCAAAATTTTTTTAATTTTTGTAATTCATTTGAGTCAGTATTCTTTTCTTTGACAATGTGTTCTGCAACTGTTGTAAAGTGTTGGTTGAGTTCATTTGGTGTTATGCTGGTAATGGGACTTTGTCTTTGACTGTGAAGTTTTATTCGTAAGTTTATTTATTGCTTGCCATATGGACTTCGAATTTTTTTTGTTGGCTACAAGTTCACAAAAAAATTTCATTTTTGCTGTCCGTTTGAGTGAATTGACTTTATGACGTTGCCTTTTAAATCCATCCGACTTCCCTTCTGCTTCAAGCAGATCGTCGCGTAAGAAACAAGCAGCTTGTATTTCATCAGTCATCCACTTTGGTTGTGCACTATGTTTAACTCGACGCGTTTTGAATGGCGCATGCTTGTCATAAACAGAATTAAACGTGTGTAGCCAGTACTCAAGCGCTTTCTCTGGATCAGTGTAATTATAAACATTTATAAAGGGGGAATTCATGAGGTCAGTGAGAAAGGTATCTTCGTGGAAGTGTCCAAAAGGTCTGTAAGTGATGTGTTTGTGGCCAGTTTTAGGAATTTTGATTCCACTTCTTTCCACGTAATGCGTACTGGAAAGTGGTCGCTGCATCCATTCAAAGGTACACATTTTTCAATGACGTTTTGTGGTTCAGAAAGATAGATGTGGTCAATTAATGTTTTGCTAGTGAGTGTTACTCTGGTTGGCATGTCTATAGTTTGGGATAAGTTGTATGAGATAGTCCTATCTGACCATGATGTTTGGCACTTCAATAGATCAATGTTGAAATCACCTAAAAGTATTAATTCTGTGGCATCAAGCGATGCTGCATCCATCATGGCCGTAAACTTGTCCATCCAACCAGCATTTTCCGCTGGGTTTCGATATACAAATCCTATTTTGATGGGTTTTGTTCTCTTCAACTTGATTACTAACCAAACTGCTTCAATTCCAAAACTTTCAAGATCATACAAACGTTGGGCATTTAATGTTTCATGAACGTAAAGTAATATGCCTGTAGATTTGGATTCGGTGGGATCTCTGCGTACAATATTAATAATGAATACTTATATAGCGCCTATTCTCGGCTAGAGACCAAGCTCTAAGCGCTTTACAATCAACACTCGCTTACACAACGGGCTGCCTACCTGGGTAGTGCCGACTGAAGAGCTGCCAGCTGGCGCTTCATTCAGTCGTTTCCCGTGTCATCCAGTCAATATCGTTCAATATCGTTCACTCAGTTTCTTTACTTCCTTCATTCTTTCCATTTCTTACGCAGGGTGCATGCTGTGTGTAACGTGTCATCCATGCCAACGGCCAAACTGGCCTACTCTTCCGAAAGTTGGTGATGGGATTTTACGTGTGTGCAAGATATTATGCGTGCGTTCACACACGGAACCTCGGTTTATAGTCTCATTCGAAGGACTGTATGGGAAATGGAGTCAGAACTAATGTTAACTCCGAGGGAAAAGTCCCCCTGTACCGAAACGCCCCGGCGGAGATTCGAACCCGCAACCCCAGGATTACCAAGATTACGAGTCAGGCGCTCTACCAACTGAGCTATTCCGGCTCACAATATTGTAGCCAGAGATTAAGACAGTGGCATCAGGGACAATATCTGCAAGTCTTGATTCAGTGAAGCCAAATATATGAAAGGGTTTGTCTTGATTATACAGTATAGTGGGTCCTCCTGTAACTTGTTTTGTATACGGTTTATATTAAGATGTCCAATACGTAGTCCGTCTTCCTGTGGCCACTTTGAAGATGATTGCATCATTTGTGCAACTAAAACAAATATAGCAAGGATACACGTGAATACAAACTCAATGTGTCCGTATGGTATACACACACAACAACTATCTTCAATTCAAAAGGATAATGAATATGAGAAACAAGCAAGTCAAAACTACAAATAAGTGTGATACAACACACTTACACACCAAATCCAACAACGCTCAATGAAAAAGGATAATGAATATGAAAAAGCACAAAAGTTAAATTCACAAAGTTCCGTAACACGCTTGTGGCAAGTGTCACCGAAGCTTTATCCACACCACAGGTTTCTGAGCGTGCTCACACACCATTCAGGTACAATAAAACTATGATATAAAAGTCTTGCTTTCTTCAGAAATGCTAATAATGTAGTTCGCAACCTCTTTTTCTTTTCAGCTTATCAGATGGTCGGCAGATTCGGAATTACACAGTCCACATTGGCAGATGCATATAGTTCAAACTCTGCACTTTCCACACGAGTGTATATATACATATAGCACACACGCACACGCACGCACGCACGCACACACACACACACACACACACACACACACACACACACACACACACACAACACACACACACACACACACACTAATTCAAGTCTAAAACTGGCCATAGTTTGGTGGCATTGGCATGAAGTGTGGCCACTGCCAAAAGGCAGGTGGGAAGCTACGAGGAAAAGAAGGGAAGAACATAGAAGGATACATTGGCGGTGGCATCATGGGTGTTGGTTGTGGAGGCGAAGTGTAGGTCTCTCTACTACCATACGAATTAGTTCCCCGCGTGGTAGTGGGCTTACTGTCCGGTCGTCGGAGTGGGTGGGTGGGGTTTAGAGTGGTGGTAGGGAGGGGAGGAAAGACTTCCGAGTAGTGTGGGTCGGCCGGAGAATGGGGAAGAGTAGGAGGGTTCTGGGGTTGAGAGGACTGTGATGTGTGATTGTTTGTTGGTAACATGCGTGGAGTAGGTGAATGGACAGGAGGAGGAACGGAGCGGTGATGCAACAAGGGGGAAGTGGAGAGACGTCCAGAAGAGAGAGAGAGAGAGAGAGAGAGAGAGAGAGAGAGAGAGAGAGAGAGAGAGAGAGAGAGTTGACAAGAATCTTTCTCCAAGGGAAGTAATTGTTGACAAAGACCAAGTATGCTTTCTCTTGTATTTCTTAAGAGAACACAAAACCCACAAAATTCCAACGTTTACTTCTGTAAAGAAAAATAGGTCTTTATGAACAAAGAGAGGTTTGTTGTATTCGGGGAGTAGATGGAATTTGTGACACTGTACATGATCAGTATAAAGCTTGTGCTGGTGGTTGAAATGATGGCACTGTTGCTCATTCCATACGGTATGAACATTGGTGTTTGATTGAAGCCACCATGAATGCACTGGGAAACGTCATGAGATTGTCCGGGGCTACGTTGTAGGCAGGCAGCTGAGCAGGAACACTGAGAGTGTCACCGTCTGATGACGCTGACCTTTCTGGAACTGCTTGCAGTTTGTCCTGGAACCTGCACTGTCGTCCGATTGGAAGACATCATCAGTCTGTCTTCGCCTGCACTGCCTACCACTCCACACCATCACAACGACATGGGTGCACACTTTACCACCTGCCTACAACTCCAATAGCTGCTTTAGGTTGTTTTTGGTTTTGGTTTTGTCTTTGTGCGTAATGCCGCTGACATACATGAACAACCAGACAGACAGACGCAGGGAGAAATCATAAGGCTCATTGCTGAGGGACTGGCATTGGTAATAATAATGATAATAATTAATTTCAAAGTGAGATGACTGCAGGTGGACATTTGAAACGAACCTAACAGAAAAAAAGTCTTCCGCCAGATAAAAGGGAGCTAAACAAAGAAGACAAAACCATGACGCGTTTCGACCTCTGTGCTCTTCTTTGAGGCCAGACAAACAACATTGCAGATAATGAACACGAAAAAGGAACAATCGCTTCTCTCCTCCAATTGAGCGCCAAATGATCATAATGCAGAAATCGACGAAAATGATATGTCAAACACGTACGATTTATGTACAGTGCCTTTTTAATGATAATTGCTCAAAGCCAGAGTAATAAGAAACGCTTGTGCAGAAAAACAGATGTCATTAAGAAAGGAATCACCCTCACAAACAGGTTTAAAGCCTACATACTCAATGTCCAGACCCTCTAACGAATGGAACCAAAGCATTTCGTCACGGAGCACGCGCTTTTCTATATATGTTATTATTTATGAGGATTCAGTTCATCGGTGGCATAGTGAACTGTTTGGATCAACAGATTTGTCATCCTTCCAGGGTAGTGGAGAGAGAGAGAGAGAGAGAGAGAGAGAGAGAGAGAGAGAGAGGAGAGAGAGAGAGAGAGAGGTGGAAGGGAAGACATCTGCACTGCAGTTACACCAATATCTACCAATGTACTTTAAACTACAGTTACACCAATATCTACCAATGTACTTTTAAACTACAGTTACAACCAATATCTACCAATGTACTTTAAACTACAGTTACACCAATATCTACCAATGTACTTTAAACTACAGTTACACCAATATATACCACTGTACTTTAAACTACAGTCACACCAATATCTACCAATGTACTTTAAACTACAGTCACACCAATATCTACCACTGTACTTTAAACTACAGTCACACCAATATTACCACTGTACTTTAAACTACAGTCACACCAATATCTACCATGTACTTTAACTACAGTCACACCAATATCTACCATGTACTTTAAACTACAGTCACACCAATATCTACCACTGTACTTTAAACTACAGTCACACCAATATCTACCACTGTACTTTAAACTACAGTCACACCAATATGTACCACTGTACTTTAATCTACAGTCACACCAATATGCTACCACTGTACTTTAAACTACAGTCACACCAATATTACCACTGTACTTTAAACTACAGTCGCACACACACGGAGAAAGTGGAATGAGTTCGCGCGCGCTCGCACACGTAACGTGGCAGTATGTTCAAACGCACTCTTATTGCTTTGTTATATTTCTGTCGCTTTCACTGTCAAAGACTTTCGTAGAGTGTTTACCGTCATATCCATAACAGCAACTGTGATTAGAGTTGGTATCAAACACACAGGATTGGCGAAGTTGGTTTTAATAGGAGCCATGCCATAGATCCTACTTCAGTCCTGCTCAGCCTTTCTTTTGGAGTTTGGATGTCTTTGTTTTTGGTTTAGCAACATTCCTCGTAGTTAATGCTTTGTTTTGCTTTTAAAATGTTATAGCTTCTTCTGATTAATTTTGGTTTCTAATTTGAAAGGAAATCCAAAATGGGGCAGGAAACGTAAACAGTAATTAAAAAAATAAGTACAGCATCTCTTGCTCCTATTATGAACTAAACCCACCACCATCACTTTCAAAGGAAACAATTACAAAGAAATCTTGCTGTATGTTCCGACGAACAGACCGGCACCAACATATGCAGCTACGCGCGCGCATACACATAGAGAAACAGACACACATTCATGCATGCACGCACGCATGCACGTGTTCGGAGGGAAAGCAGTGTACTGGGCATTATCTTCACCTTCCCACGAAAATGGAAAAAACAAACAAACAAACACACTCACAAAGCGAAAAATTTGCGCTGCCGACGGTAGGGGGCGAGAGCTTGAGGTCGACCTGTTCCCATTGAACCGTGGTGTTATTTCTATGACAGAATAGCCAGTCGTCCTCCTCCCGATGGGACAAAAAAAAAAAAAAAACAAACAAACAAACAAACAAACTCGGGGAGAAACCAGCGGAACAAGATCTACGTAGTGTGGTCTGCCAGTTAGGTCAGACGAGATAAACGGGAGGCGAGTGCAGCATACTGTTGTTGCCTACGAAGAGAACAAACAAACAAGCAACCAAAAACATTCTCTTGTTGAGCGTCTTCTTCCTTTCTTTGTTCTTCTTCTTGAAAAACTCCTGTTTTTCTTTGTCCATCTTATACCATTTTTTCCTATACTTTACTGTTTAAAAATTCAGTTTATGTCTTTGTATCTTTTTTTGGAGTTGCTTTGTTGTGTGTTCTCTCTCTCTCTCCTCTCTCTCTCTCTCTCTCTCTCTCTCTCTCTCTCTCTCTCTCTCTCTCTCTCTCTCTCTCTCTCTCTCTTTAAACTTGCTCGTGTCCGTCTTTCATTCTCTCTGTACTTCATTGACCATTTCTATGTTCATGTCTTGTCAATTTTTGCGTTGTTTTGTTGTCTATTTCTCTCTTTTTTTGAAAACATCCTCATCGTGTCTCCCTTTCATTCTTTCTGTACTCTTGTTGTTGTTGTTGTTGTCGAAAATTTCTGTGTTTGTCTTTGGCAGCCTCGACCCAGCAGACCTGCACCGTCAAGGCCGGCATCAAGCAAGCAGAGCAGAGCAGAGGAGAGAGGCCCAGTGGGAAGAACGGAGGCGCCGCAGACGGGCAAAGAATGGCGTCGGCACCCACAGACACTGATGACCGAGACTTCACCTGCAGCACAACACCATTGTCTCTCCAGACAGACGGATGGCAACTTTGTGTCAATTGTGCCTTGTTTTGGTGTGCACTTCTTTCTTTTGTTGGTTGATGTTTGTCTTTCTTTCTATCTATCGATCTTTCCTTCTTTCTTCCTATCTTCCAGTCTTCTTTACTCCCTTTCTTTCGTTCTTTCTTCCTGTGTATCCTGTTTTCTCTCCTTTTTTCTTTCTTCTGCCCCCCCCCCCCCCCCCAACTTTCAACGTTGCTTTCTTTCCTTTGTATCTTTCTCTCTTGATTTCTTTATTTAAAAAAGTCGTTCGTCAGTTATTTCCTATTTTTGCTGGATGTCTTTTGTCCATGTTGCTGTTGTTGGTTGCTGTCATTTCGTAATCCCATCCCTGCTTTCCTCTGTCTATCTCTGTCTCATTCTTTTGTCTGTACTCGTCGCTGTGCCTCTTGTGTCTCTTTGTGTCTGTCTTCTGTCTGTCTGTCTCTCTGTCTGTCTGACTCTCGTATTTCCTCTCGGTCTGTCTGATCTGTCTCATGCTGTGTTACATTTGTGTGTGTGTGTGTGTGTGGTGTGTGTGTGTGTGTGTGTGTGTGTGTGTGTGTGTGTGTGTGTGTGTGTGTGTGTGTGTGTTTTTCTTTTTGTCACGTTGTCTGGGACATTGCTTTTGACCAATTCCCTTCTTAATTAAATGAAATGCCATTAAAGAGTGCTGAAGATGTCTAATGTGTCATGTTCAATCAGTGATTACGGGACCTAATTATCATCTTACTCTTGACGTCTTTCTGACAAGATAACAATAATATTGAGTGTGGTGTGTGTGTGTGTGTGTGTGTGTGTGTGTGTGTGTGTGTGTGTGTGTGTGTGTGTGTGATGTGTGTGTAATGTGTGTGTAGTTGTAGGTGTGTGTATATGTGTGAGTGTGTGTGTCAGCAACACGGTGCCGCAGACCAAACGGGCCTGGCGAGGCAGGAACTAACACAAGTTGGTGCTTTCTGTGTAGCTTCCGTGTTGTCTGCTTCGCCGTCCGTTCAAAGCATTCCAACATATTCATAGACTATGGATGACAACTTCAGAACCCTAGGAATAATATGAAACATGTCACACTGGATAATGTTGTCGCTGTATGACATTGTTGGTGATTAAAATCGGAGAATGAAGCCGCAGTGAACGAGTTTGTATCCAATGTTTCTCTATTGCGATGAGGAACACCAAACAGCATGAACTCTTTTTGTCATGACTGAACAGCAGGCGTTTCAGTCTGTTCACACCTGTAGATGTGATTCTCCAAGACTGTATCTGAGCGGAGAACTTGGTCTCTGAAAAGGAGAACCAAACACAACTGGCTTTCCTCCTCGCCTGGCTGTCGACATAAGCTCTGGATACAATTTCCGATGGAAAAATACTCTGTGGAAACGGACCAATAATGTCTATACATTTTCAGTTGTATTTATCATAGACATGGAGTCATCAACAACATTTCGATCGGGAAGTCTGAATTTCGTAGAGTGACAATTAGCCCACGACTCCGACAATGACACAAAGTGGAACGAAGAAGACGACTGTTCCAGACAGGTCGGCATCGTCAGTCATGTCGTAGAGTCGCAAACTTGTGCGGAAAAGATCGTAGGCATGCGATGCACGAAATGAGAGCTTACAGACTTGACTTGGAACTTACGTTTTTGATTCGACAGTTTTTCTGACAAACTTTTGGGAAATCAAGAAATAGTCCAGGTTTGGTTGGCGAAAGATGGAAAATGGCGCCGAAATTGATGGTGCAAGATACCAGTTTAGGGAAAATATGAGCTTTGTGGTCCAAGGTATAAAGTACATTCATTGTTGTGACTTTAGCGACGTATACATAATAATGATATAGGTTCCGAGGCACTGACATGTTAAAGAGTCGACACGAAATAATCCAGATTCATCAATCAAAGGAGTCAGACGGAAGGTAACTCCCGAACAAACCATGTTAACTGGCGGGCGAAGGAGAAAAAAGGCTCCAAAATCGATCGTGCAAAATACCAGTTTAGTTTAGAAAATATGGGCTTTTCGGTCCAACACAGTTGTAAAGAATAAGATTCATTTATTTGTGTGACTTCAGCGACGTAGACATAATAATGATGTAGGTTCTGAGGCATTCCCATTTGAAAGAGTTGACACGAGCTAATCCAAGACTGCTCAATCAGGGGAGGTAAGGGGAAGGTAACTCCCGAACAGAACATTTCATTTGCCTTGGGTCACCACGAGAGACGTGCCCATTTGAGCACCCGGCTACGAAGACCTTCACTTGCTGATGTATTTGTCAGTTGTTCCTGTTGATATTGGTTCTCTCTGAAACACTTTGCTCCCTGGGATTCGTTGTGGCTAAGGCCGTGTCCGGATGAAGTGTGGTTTGTGTATGGGAGAGCGTCATTAATGAGCAGCGTGGTGAAGAATGCACAGAACAATGACACGTAACAACAGCAACAGCAACCTCCACAGTGACATCATCAGCCACCACCATAACAAAATACAGCTTCAACGGAATTAAATCGTTCCTCTTTTTGACAACCCTCCCCGGCTCCCCTCTTCACATTTATTGTCCATACTCATTCCCTCTAAATCAATACAATCAGATTTATGTTCACTCCATTTGTAGTCCTTTTCGTGCGCACAGAGTGAATCGATGTTGAGAGAAACAATTACAGAAACCTTGAAAAGGAAGAAAAGGGCAGTAATTCCTACAAGAAAGCAAAGGGCAGTAATTCGGTTGGGGTTGGTCAGGAATATCTTCAAAGGAATCGCTCTTTGTGGGATTGATTCAACCTTTTCTTTCAAAACAATTCAAAACAATAAAAGGACTATGCCGCTCAACGAACGAAGCAAACAAATGACATGACAAAACGCGACGCCTACAAAGAAATAGAGTAACTCTTGTCAATCACGATGAGAAAAAAGTGAGTGACTGTTCGTTCTTCGTAATGGTCCCAAATGATGTTTCATGTTGCCTGAGGAACAAGACACAAGAGGTCTGGAAAGGCGTCGTGTTTGTCTTGTCATTGGTTTGTCCGGCGTAGTCATTTCTCTTGGAACTAGGTTTCCATTTCCGCCTGCAGTCCCTCCCCCACTCCTTCCCTCCCTGCCCCGCCCCTGCGTGATGGTATGACAGTAGTCACGTCAGTGTGAACACAACGCCTGTGCTGGCTCCTGATCCCCTTTACTGTTGGAGGTGGAGAAGGCATTGGGGGTACAGGCTGTGACCTGAGCAATGACCCTCTGCTACACAGGATTTTCTCTGATAGTTGATTGTACTGGGCTCCAGACTGATGTGGTCTGGCAGTATCACATGTCATCTGGGCAGAGGTGGGACGCATCCACATCTGGGGGTGGGAATGCACCCTGCCCCCGAACTAGTACATAGCGCAGGTTATGCACGGTACACCTTGTTGGTTTCTTGGTCTCTGGATATCTGAAACTCATTCTAACGTATCTGTGTGGCCCAGGAGTTCCATTGAATCACCAGCATACTCTACGTTTTTTGCAATGGTGTACCCTGGGGATTGAAACAGACGGCGTTTAAGCGTGTCCATTTTGAGTTGAAAGGTTGCCATGCAACAGTGTGTGTGTGTGTGTGTGTGTGTGTGTGTGTGTGTGTGTGTGTGTGTGTGTGTGTGTGTAACTTTGTTATGGGTTCCAGGGCACTCCAGTTTACGTGGCAATGACTTAGCTGACTTTTATGCAAAGGAAGCTGCCAGAAATAAATCTGATGTTTTGAATTGTGATATCCTTCTTTCTTCATCTGAAGCTATCCACATTCTGACAATTCAGTCTGGAACATAAGACAGAATCAGTACCTTGAAGATTCAGCTCGGAAGCACAGATGGGATATGACTAAAGCAACAAGCAAAGGTTGTAATCCTCCAGGGCCAATCCCAAATCGTAACCTTGTACATAGGCTACGGGTTAATGGTTGGTTAGGTAGGTATTTAAAACCGGCACCTGCTTGTGCATGTGGTCAGACTCTCGATATCCCTCATTTTTTGGTTTGACTGTACTAGTACAAAAAAATCACTTTCACCCTCTTCATGATAAGATGAAGTCCTTCAAGCTTCCGCTGACTATGTCTAGTGTTTTCAATCCCAGTTATGAGAACGGTTGGAGTCTGGCAATGTTGGCTGTTTATCCTATTAAATCTCATCCACTTGAAAGATATTTTTAACTCTTCTACCGCCCACCCCCTCCTCACTGCCTCCCCCCTAACAGTTTTTTTTTTCCGATTCACGAATTTTTAAAATGTTAAAATCTTATTCTAGGCATATACTATATCAGTATGGTTCGGCGTCTAATTTGCACGTAGAGCAAGGCTTTTTCATTCCCCCCCCCCCCCACCCACTCTCTTTCTCCCTCTTCTCCCCTTCCCCAATCCATATACACCCATAAGCTTTTCGACTCTAACGAGTAATATGTCAGCCAGTTCCATACTTTGATGATCCTTGACTACCATGTATTGGATATACATGTGGTCACACAGAATTGGTGTTTCTGAATACCGTATATATGGGCTCTTAGTGTGTGTGTGTGTGTGTGTGTGTGTGTGTGTGTGTGTGTGTGTGTGTGTGTGTGTGTGTTTGTGTGTGTGTTTGTGTGTGGTGGTGCGTGCGTGCGTGCGTGCGTGCGTGCGTGGTGTGTGTGTGTGTGTGTGTGTGTGTGTGTGTGTGTGTGTGTGTGTGTGTGTGCTTATGTTTGTGTATGTAGAAATTATTTCGTCTATAGGCTTATTGCTTTGATGTTTGGACGAACGAACGAACGAAGTTTAATGATGTTAGGCTGTAAAGCCCATTAAGCAAATCGACGCGATGTACAACAACAAAACGCGACTCAATTTCGATTTCATTAACATGGAAACCACAGCAATGCCTTTTCTTTCACTTTACATGACGAAATCGAGAAAGAGAAAATGTCACTGGTATTCACTGTCAGTTCTGTAGACGACGGTCACCCCAGGTAAAACTGGATCAGTCCGTGGACAGCGTGCAGCCGCCATAGAGCACATGCTTGGGTCTCTGCATGCTTCGTGTTGCCGATGCGTCTTCCTTTCCAAAGGCAGGCCAATTTAACACATTCCTCTGATGACATGTGTCTTTCTTCCTGCTTGTCAAACCAGAATAAGCAATCGTCTTCCAAACACGGATCGCAGGAATATTCTAGAACGACGTCGTCTGATTCACACAGCAGCACACCCACATCATCCGTTTGATGGAACACGACCTTCCGAAATCCTTGATTTCTGTGCGGATCTCGGAATCGTCTCTGCACCTGTCGCTCTGTCAGAGTAACGACATAATCCTTAACCATTCCCGTGTCAAAAACCAGCGACAATGTTGTCTATAGCTTGCTCCAGACTTGTGTCGATGTCCGACGGGTGGATTTCTGGGCCCCTGCTGTGAAACTCCGACAGATCGGAATGCAAACACCAAAAGCGTAACCTGAATATGCGACGTGTCATCATCATCTTGAATCGGCTTGATGTGTTCCTCCTGTGCTGTGTACTGTGTTCATCCAATTCGGTGTTAGGTACGGCCAGTTCATTCGCGGCACAAGTGGTACCGAGACCAGCACCAACCTGTTCATGTCGTCTGTTCTGCTGCTTCGATCTCTCTTGATCCCGTCGCATCTGGCTGGGGGGAGGGGGGGGGGGGGGGGGGGGGGCTTCTTCCCTTCCTGTAGTAATGAACTTGCGTTCTCCGGTTCAGCACAGGATCTGCCATTGTTGTTGACACTGGGCTGACCGGCTTCAGTCGCAGAGCGACCACTGTGTTGCTGCCTTCTCCAGTAATTTTCCAGCTTGAAACACAGTTTACAGTCAGCAGGGTGTTTAGCGTTGACTCCGCAGTCGCTGGAAGTCCAGTAACTGGCATTGTCACAGGAAAATAGAAAACAACTGCCGCAGCTGAAATTAATAGCGCCCTGTCGCTTCGTGTCAAATCTCGTGACCCCCCTTTGATGTTTGAAGAGGGAGAGAGAGATGGTGGCAAAGGTGCAAAGGGGTACAAGATTGTATATAATGGGCAGAATTCTTTTTTTATCAATTTTTTTTCTGTGTGTGTGTGTGTGCGTGTGTGTGTGTTGTTGTGTGTGTGGGAGAGAGAGAGAGAGAGAGAGAGAGAGAGAGAGAGAGAGAGAGAGCGTGGGTGTGCATGTGCGTGCGCGCGGATATGTGTGCGTGTAAGCGCGTGTTTGTGAGAGTGAATGCATGTGTGTACGAGTGCTCGAGTGTGAGTGTGTATGCGTGTGTGTGTGGGCGTGTGTATGTCTATGTGCGTGAGTGTGTAAGTTTGAGTGTATGTGAGGGTATGGGTGTGTTCGTATTGAGATGTGTGTATCTGTGTATTTATGTAAGTGCATGTGTTTGTGCGTGTGCGTGTGTGTGTGTGCGCGCGCACGCGCGCGCGTATGTGTGTGTGTATGTGCGTGAGTACGCACGCGTGCGCGCGCGTGCGTGAGTGTGTGTGTGTGTACGTATTTTTGTGTGTTAATTATGCTTCTTTTGCTTTGAATGAAAAACGTTGATATTCTGTTCATAATGTTTTCTTAAATGTCAGTACAACCTTGAGTTAATCTGACAATAAATTGGTTTCAGTCACTCAGTGTGTGTGCGTGCGTGCGTGCGTGTGTGTGTGTGAATCAAATATCAATCACAGACCGACCAAAATTCAACAAATGTGAAATTTTAACTCCTTCGATTCAGAATTTCTAGTTCATTCCCTTGGCAATACAAATTAATGTTTTGATAGATTTCTTTTGCGCCCAATCAGCGAATTCATTGGAAAAAAAAAAAATCTATTCAAACAAATGCTGACCGTTTTCAGACAAGGGAAGTAATTATTTGGAATTAGATCATCTAATTCCTTCCCTTGGCTGTCAAAACTAATATTTCTACGCGTGAACTGACTTGAATGGATTCATTTTGCGCCCAGTAGTTACAAGAAGAGAATTGACTGATTGCTTGTTCTTCGTTTCGAATTGTCCCAAATGTTGGTTAATCTTGCCTGAAGAAGAAGGCCAAAGAAGTCTCGAAACGCGTCGTGTTTTGTTTTGTCTTTTGTTGCCCCTACTTTTTTCATCTTGTCCAACGTACGGAACAGTTCTTTCTCTGTTAGGTTTGTGTCAGTTTCCGCCTGCAGTCATCTCACTGTCAATTATTTTTTCCTCCTTTTTTGCGCGCTCTGTCAGCAAAGATTGCACAAACACTACAGGGTTCATTTTAACCACACGTAGTAAAAGGGGTGAAATATGTGGCCCAGCGACAATGCCACTAATGCTTGGAGTTGATCTAACGGGAATGCATGATCAGTCAGCGAACTCATTACAATTGAAAACACTTTCTATCGAAAAAAAAATGTTGAACATTTTCAAACAGGAGAAGCATTGTTTGTTTTTTTTTCCATTCATAACTTCAAATTCCTTCCATTGCTGTATAAAGTAGTGTTTCTACACGTGAACTGAATTAAAGGGAAGAGAATATAGATTCTTGCCAGTACCTTTTTTTTCCTAAATTTGTTGTTGTTGCTATTTTGCTGTTTTAACATCAGGGCAGCTTCAAATCACACTGTGGATGAGAGTCCTGCAGATATGAGTTGGGCCACAGAAAGGGAAATAACTACAAAAGAATTATAGTGGTACGCTCCAACGTACTGACAGGCACAAATATACGCAGCTACGTACGCATGCATGCACACACACACACACACACACGCACACACACGCACACACACACACACACACACACACACACACACACACACACACACCACGCACGCACGCACGCACGCACGCACGCACGCACACACACACACACACACACGCCTGTTTTGAATAAACAGACTGGGGCGTTTCTGGACGATGAGAGCCCACTAGACAAGACAACTGACGTGATCTCCAGCTACACCAACTGTTGCGTGGGCATGGTACTACAGACAATGGAGATCAAGCTGTACCCAACTCCAAGCCCTGGATCACCAAGGACCTGAAAGAGCTGCTGAAAGAGAGACAGTCAGCTCTGAAAGAAAAGGACACCAGGAATATGCAACTCACCCAGAAGAAATCGACAAGAGGATCAGGGAGGAGAAGTACTCTGCAAAACTCGAAGACAACTTCAGGCAAGGTGACTCCAGGAAATGCTGGCAGAACATCTCTGCCATAAAAGGGTACAGGCCCAAGAAAGCTGAACTGAGAGCAGATGATGAGAGGAGATTGGCCAATGTACTGAATGTGTTCTACACACGTTTTGACCAGCGGGACTTCAGCCTTGAGCAGCAGCGGGCCATGGACAACGGTGCCCCAGCTCCTTGGATCCCCAGTGACCATCAGTGAAGAGGAAGTCCGCAGACTGTTCAGGAAGCTGAATGTCAGAAGTGCCCCTGGTCCGGATAGCATCAGCTGTAGGACTATGAAAACCTGCAGCAACTCCTTGGCCCATGTTTTCAAAGAGCTGTTCCAGCAATAATTTCAGGAAGGCCATATTTCGCGATTATGGAGGTCATCTACAATCATTCCTGTGCCAAAGAAGAAAGTGGTCAGTCAGCTCAACGACTACAGACCAGTGGCGCTAACGTCACTCCCCATGAAATGTGCTGAGAAAATTGTCCTCAAGCATCTCAGGGGAGAGACCGAAGACCATCAAAATCCACTGCGGTTCGCCTACACCAGAGGTAGTAGCACAGAAGATGCCATCCTGACAATGCTGCACCACCTCCACCAGCACCTTGATAGGTTAGGAACGTTCGCCAGAGTTCTGTCTGTGGACTTTTCAAGTGCCTTCAACACCATTCAGCCTCTTCTCCTCGTCGGGAAACTACTGGCCATGGCTGTTAACCCAGATATCATCAAATGGATCTTCAGCTTCCTGACTGACAGACCACAGCAAGTCGTAGTTGGCCGGGTTGTCTCCGATGTCCTGTTGACCAATGCAGGAGCCCCACAGGGATGTGTTCTGTCGCCTGCCCTATTCACCATCTACACAGCTGACTGTCGCACCAGGGAGGCATGCAATCTGCAAATCAAGTTCGCAGATGACACGTCACTTACAGGGCTGATGCACGATTCTGATGAAACCAAGTACCGAGAGGCAGTCGCAAAGTTGGTGGACTGGTGCGACAGGAACTTCCTTCAGCTCAATGTCACCAAGACAGAGGAGATGGTCATCGACTTCTGCAGGAACCCAAACAGCACCCACCCACTTGTCATCAAGGAAGAGGAAGTGCGCATTTTGGGCACCTACAAGTACTTCGGCACAGTCACTGACAAGTTGGAGTGGACCCCTAACATCGACATGTGCTGCAAGAAGGCCAACCAGCGTCTTTTCTTTCTGCGGAAGCTCCCACAGTTCAGGGTCAACAGCCCCATCCTGAACTTGTTCTACAAGTCGGTGATCCAGTCCATCCTCCTCTACAACCATCTGTGCTTCCAGTCGTAACGCTGGTCGACTGCTGTCCATGAGATGCAGGACATCCAAATATAAACATTATTTCCTGCCATCAGCAATCAGAACCCTGAACGAGGCTTGCAGGCGGAACTGAAAATCGATGCCCTTGCTGGCAGATACAGTAAAACAGTAATCATCCTGACCGCTCCCCCTCTCCTCACTCCAGCCAGTCCATCTTTAAGGTACCCTCCTCAACCCATTCCCCCGTCTCCATCCCCATCTACCCCCCTCCCCCTTCCCACTGCACCCTCCCCCTCCCCCTCCCACTCCTTCCAATCAATACTGTACTGATCTCAGGATTATAATGTTGGTGTAATGATGATGATGATTGCAGTGATTATGATAATGAAAGTAACTGAATTTTGAAACCCACGCACACTTAAAACAGACTCATGATAGACATTCAAGCACATGCAGATATACTGACATGCAAAGGCACCCACATTTATGCACTCTTATGCATTCTTGCTTACACGCACACACAACACATACACAGAGAGTGACACTCACGCGCTTATGCACTGATGCATGCACATCCACACGCACACACATGCATGTGTACGCACGCAGGCACACTTACACCGCACATCCACACACATGCTCACACAGATGCGCACACTCTTGGGGGAAGGAGATTCAAAATTGTGGAGACACTCAGCTTCTAATTTTTCTCTGGCAAAAGTTGTCGCATCAGAAGGATGAAGACAAGAAGTGGATATACGCGATCAGCTACAAGTCTGACCAGTGTGACTGCACGAAATGTTAGGGCAGCTGGACGAGCACTGACAACATCTGCAGCGAGTAGGGGAGTCCGGACCGAACAATCTGCACCATCAACTGACCAACGTACCGCCAAGACTTCAGACGCAATATTTCCGATCAGCGATCAACACTACGTTACCAGCTCAGAGACGCCCGATTCTGTAAAAAGTGCAGATCCAGATTTGAAGCAAGTGATTTTGACCATTTGCGATCGGGTATCATCCTTGGAAAAGACTGTGCTTCAATATCAAGAGTCAGTGCAGAACGCCAAAATAGAGCACCGTTCTACTGTAACCCAGTCAACACAGACTGAAGATGGAAGTACAATAGTTCTTTCGCGGAGGTAGCTAGAACGCCTCCACCACCTGGTGCAACGCAACCATATCGCACAGGCGGATCCGAAGAAGAAAGGTAGGCCAATTCGGATGACGCAAATCGCAAAAAGTCGTACTCGGCGTATTCCAAGAAGAACAAGAAAGAAAGAGAGGAATCAGATCTACCAAAAGTGCTCATTCTGCATGACTCTGTGCTGAATCACGTACAGCTAAACAGACTAGGTAAATCCTATGATTTCAAAGCCTGCAAAGAAAGAACCTACACTCTGTCAGACACCCAAAACACACTGAAAACTGCCTGCTCTTCTCTTGACAAGCCATATGCTGTTGTTATCCACTGTGGAATCAATGATCTTAAAGCCAAAGACGCCAAAGAAGCATGCAATAACCTTACCTCTGCTGTGAAAGGCATGGCCAAAAGACACCCTACAATAACGTTTGTTGTTAGTAACTCCAGCGCCGTAAAAGATTCCAGTCTAGAAGTGAAGAGGCAGCTGTACAACGCAATGGTCACTTCATAGCTACAAGAAGTGCCCAACATCTCCTTCGTCAGGAATGACAACATCAAGCGGTACAACCTGAGGGACGCCATCCACCCAAACTCCAGAGGGACCAGCATCCTCGCCAGTGACATCAGGTGTCATCTTCGTAACCTCCTCTGGGAAACACCGAGGAAGCCATCACGCTCTGCAAGGTTCTACCACCCCCATACCTACTCCGAACCTTCACATCGTGACTGGTTCAATCCTCACCTTGCCCTGAGCGACTGGGACCTTTTCTCCTGACGTCAATTTTTGTTCCACCTGCAAACTTAGGACTGCTGAGTAATCCACGTTCACTTCGCCAATAATGACTGTTCAACATCGTAATTCAGAATATTGTAGATTCTGTTAATCAGTTATAGACGAGTGAAATATTTTAAGTAACCCTTGTATGCCTATATAGGACTAATCGTTTGTTTTTATTTTTGTCATATTTTCTGACAAGCTAACGTAGGCGTATTGTTTTAGCATTGTTGTGACAATCTTTGTGTTATTAGAGCGTGTTTAAGATTTCCTTTCATTATATTTTTGTTTTAATTTACTTACGTTCGTTAATTGCGTTTTCCCATCCTTTACATGATGCCACCTAAACATCTTCAAGTTATGAAGTTTATGCAGTGGAACATTAGGTCTGTTTCCACAAATCTGCCTTATTTAGTTCAACATCTTGCGAATAACTCCTACAAAGCTCTTATTTTACAATCTTTGAATGTGAAAAGAAACAAACTGCCTAAATTATTAGGTTATTTATACACCAGTTCATGAACAAGTAGATGCTGTTACTAAAATCAATGCAGCTATATATATATCAAAGAAGGAACAGATTATAAAGTATACCCGTCCCCTGCTCCAAACAATATTCCAACTTTACATTCGTGTGCGGCTCGAACTAAACTAAGGGAAGATTTTATGATAAACATAGTCTCTACATATCTTCCCAAAGGACCAAATGAATTTAATACAGAATGCTTACACACTCTACCAGACAACGAAACTGGTCAATAGCAGGAGACTTTAACGCCCATTCGCCGTTTTGGGACAAGAATTGCATATCAGTAACTAGTAACCGATTTGTAGAAAATACTGTTGATTCATGTTTATATTTGCTTAATGATGGCAGCATAACTAGAATTCCAGATATTCCAACTCACAGGGCATCAGCAATAGATTTATCTTTGATATCTCCTGCATTAGCCTCTGAATGTAGCTGGTCTACCTTTGACGATACTCTAGGAAGCGACCACCTCCCAATAAATGTAACTTTTAATAAAATAACTGATTCTTGTGAATTTCAAGAAGACATAATCCCAAAACATAATTTTAAATCAGCTGACTGGGAAGCTTTCAAAAACAAACTTGCTACATACAACAATGTTGATATTAATATTGATAGCATTGATCAGTTATATTCGTATTTTACTGATGCTATCCTTAGTGTTGCAGATGTAGCCATTCCAAAATTTTGTCCAGTTAAGTCAAACAAACACTCGGGAAAATATCTGGTGGACACCTGCTTGTGACTAAGCCGTTAATAACAAACAATGTTTGTTTAAAATATATTTAAAAGACAAAACACCAGAGAATTTAATAGAGCAGAGCGAATCACTACAGTAACATGGTAATAGCTCAAGCTAAAAGGCAATATTGGTCCTCTTTCTGCTCTAATGAGATTTCGAATCATACAGATTTACAAAAGTTTGGAAAAAGTTTCATGAAATGAAAAGGGGTTTAAACTTGCCATCTTGTCCTGTAAAGCTGAAGAACAAAGCATTTCCATCTAATTCAGGAAAAACAGAATCGTTCGCCGATATATTTTCCGAATCTATGCGTTTGGAAGGTCTGTCCTTTAAAGATCAAACTTCCAGAACAGAAGAAGAACATAAAGACGATTATATAGATCCAGTTGATGATAATAGTCATTTTATCGATGCTCCTGTTACTCTTGATGAAGTGAAAGATGCAATTCTATCTCTTCCTAATAAGTAAACTTCTGTGGGACTAGATAAAGTTTCCAATTATATGCTTAAACACCTGCCTGAAAATTTTGTCTTATTACTGCAGAAATTGTTTCAAAAATGTTGGTTTGAGGGCGTAATGCCAGAACAATGGAAACAGTCTATCATTGTACCAGTTTTAAAGCAAGGCAAACCTCTAACAGATAAGCATAGTTACAGACCAATAGCATTAACCTCACATACCTGTAAACTATTAGAGAGAATAGTTTTGAGAAGATTGACGCGGTATTGTCAAAAAAATAAAGTTATTCCAGTTAATCAAGCAGGCTTCCAAAATGGCAGGTCTGCTATTGACAATTTAGTAAAACTCACAACAAATGTAAAACAACAATTTGCAAGAAGAAGAAATGTTCTAGCGACCTTTTTTCGATATCAAGAAAGCCTATGACCAGGTCTGGCATGCCAAGCTCCTTTATAAATTGAAACAAATCGGGATTTGGGGACATTTATATCACTACATTAAACGCTTTTTGAATAAAAGAAACATACGTGTTCGAGTAGGGAATGCATACTCCGATTCTAGATCTTTACATATGGGATTGCCACAAGGTTCTGTTATCGCCCCTATGTTATTTAACATCTTAATGTACGATTTGCCCTCGCTCTTATCAAAGCATGTTGTATTAGTACAATATGCTGATGATCTATGCATCTGGATGAATGTTACAATGAAAAGAAAAACATCAAAAAGGGAACTGAACTACATCAAGAAGATCTATCAAAGAGAGCTCAATCATATTTACTTATATGGACGAAAATGGTCTGACATTATCTACAGAGAAAACACGACTTTTCAGTATAAAGATATCGTGAAATTTCTAGGTATCTATCTTACTCCAAAGTTGTCCTGGAACGCTCATATCAACTACATCGTTGCTAAGGCAAGGAAATGTTTAAATCTATTAAAGATTATAAGCAAACAAGCCGGGGGACAAGATTACAAAGTTTTGAAACATCTCTCTACGTCGCTGATTAGATCAAAATTGTCCTATGGACAAGAGGTATTTTTAGTGCCCCTAACTATTTATTTGTGAAACTTCAAAGCATAGACTGCAAGAGTTATAGGCTTGCTCTTTGTGTGCCTTTTCACGCATCAACGCTTGGAACGTATAAAGAAATTGGAGAATTGCCTTTGGACGAATACCGAAGTCTTGCATGCGCTAAAGACGTTCTTAGAAGTTCGACAAGTAACAACTTTGCATCTGAGGAACTGAAAATTACATCTGAAAATTCTTTTCCTAAACGAGCTAAGCAGATATCATCATTGAAACCAGTTGACACTTACGTATCAGATCTACTCAAAAGGTCTGATATAAATCCAAGCAATATTGACACAAATCAAGCAGCCTCCCCTTGTCCTGCTTGGGAGATGACTAAAGCGCAGTTTGATATTAATTATACTGACAAGAAGAAAATGAGAATCCAAACATTATGAAAACTGAAGTCCAATTACACATACAGAACACTTATCCAAACCATTTAAAGATATATACAGATGGTTCACTCCTAGAAGATCACCGGGCATGTTCAGCTTTTGTAATACCAGCGTTAAAAAGGAAAAGTCATACTACATTGGCAAAAATCGATCCATCTTTACTGCTGAACTTATTGCTATTCTTATGGCTCTCAATTACATAGCTGATTTTCCATTACAGTTTTTTTCAGATCTTATTTTGTGTAGATTCTCAATCGGTACTCTATACTTTAAGATCATCAGATTACAAGAAAAAGACCAAAATTATGTTAGAAATCAGTCAATTAATTCATATCTTAACTTTAAAAGGGACCAACGTTTCCTTCTGCTGGGTTCCTTCACGTCTTGGATTTTCTTCAAATGAGTGGGCTGACAAAGTAGCAAAAAAGGGCGCAAGGCAAGGCACAGAATCCACTGCAATTCATGTTCGTTTATCCATTCAGGAGGGTTATCACTTGCTGGAACAAACAGTATGGAGTAGAGTTAAAGGCTGTACCCAGAGAAAAGATAGACTCTCCAAGAATATAATATATATATAATATTATTTTATTTCTCGTGGTTTGGATAACAAATTATATATGAATTATACTGGCGTAATCAAATTCAGACAGATTAGTTCGCTATCTTACAGGATAAAACTTAATGCGTTCATCACAAAATACAGCAAAAATGTTAGACGTTTATGTGGTGAACAAATTTCTAGCAACACATCATTTTTGAACGTCAGAGGTTAAGACCCATCTTACCAGTGATTTCTGAAAATTGTATTGAAGGCGTTTTCAAAAATGCTTCCAGTAGGTTTAATATTGCGAAATGTTTACTTCATAGTCCTGTAGGACATTTGTTATAGACTAGTTGATTGTAATTGTTGTTAATGCTGTTTTTTTTTTCTTTAGCCAAGAGACATAAATACATACACACACAATACAGTCCCCCTCCCCTCCTCCTCCTCCCGATCCCCTCCCTCCCCCCTCCCCTCCCCCCGTCTAATATCACTATGTGGATAGACGTTAAATTGAAGACAACAATAACTAACGCGCACACTAACAATCAGACTTGAGCACACATGCCCACACACAGGCACAATTAGTACTGATCAATCGTTACATACATATTCAATGTGGTTGTGCTGTTGTGGGGTATATTATGGAGATCTAGTCCTTTGATCTTATGTTCATATAATGTTTATAACCATGATGCGTTGACAAATTTAAGTAGATAAGTAAATAGTAAGTGTTGACGTTAGTTTAACTTTGAGCTCATTAACTTGATGTTATTTTATTGTATTATGATATTAAATTTTAAGATTATTAATTTGATTTTTATTTTATTGTGTTCTACTCATTAAGATATCAAACTTTGAACTATGTTGAGAGAATCGGTAGGATTTTAACGGGACCATTTTCCGACGTGCGTAAATGTGAGGGGTTGGGGAAGGGGTGCAAAGGAAAATCTTTCTTTTATTCAGATCATTGTAATGTAGCCCATTTCATTATCATTCATTACATTGTATTTTATGATTTGATACTGCAATGTGTCACCACAAAATAATTTTCCGTCATAGACAAAACAAACAACATGTGAACTTGTGAGCGAGTCTGGGGCTGTGTTCAGAGAGAGTGACTTTCAGGGCATTGTTCAGGGAGAGTGACGCCGGGCTGTGTTCAGGGAAAGTGATTCTGGGGTTGTGTTCAGAGCGAGTGACTTTTGGGACTATGTTCAGGCAAGTGACTCTGGGGCTATGTTCAGAGAGATTGACTTTGGGGGCAATGTTCAGGAGAGCGATTTTCGGGGCTATGTTCAGGAAGAGTGAGTCTGGGGCTGTGTCAGAGTGAGTGACTTTCATGACTATGTTCAGGTAGTGTGACTCTGGAGCTGTGTTCAGGGAATGTGACGCTGGGGCTGTGTTCAGCGAGAGAGATTCTTGGGCTGTTGTGAGTCTGGGGCTGTGTTCAGAGAGAGTGACTTCTGGGACTATGTTCAGGGAGACTGACGCCGGGCTATGTTCAGGGAAAGTGGACTTTCGGGGATATGTTCAGGGAGAGTAACTTTCGGGGCTATGTTCAGGAAAGTGATTATGGGGTTGTGTTCAGGGACAGTGATTTTCAGGGCTAGGTTCAGGGAGAGTGATTTTCGGGGCTATGTTCAGGGAGAGTGAGTCTGCGGTTGTGTTCAGGGAGAGTGATTTTCAGGGCTATGTTCAGGGAGAGTGACTTTCGGGACTATGTTCAGTGACAGCGAGTCTGGGGCTGTGTTCAGGGAGAGTGACTTTCAGGCTATGTTCAGGGAGAGTGTCACGACCGGCCCTGAAGGTCGGCCCTGACAGGATCGGTCTAAAAGGGAGTGAAGTGGAATGACTGACCTCACATGCTCCGCAAGAGATCACACAGGAAAGATTACAGTACAACACAGTATTTATTCAACCAACATACACATAGTCACAAATAAGCATTTCAACACACACAACATACACATAGTCACAAATAAGCATTTCAACACACACATTCGTTTGTTCCTTCCCGTTGTCCCCCACCCTTACCTCCCCAAAGTTCACTGGGAGTATCATGTCCAATCGGGTGTCCAAAACGGGCCTGTTCTGAATAGTCTTTCAGTGCCGACACCCTCAGCACACACCCTCACCACTTCCCCAATAGCACGACACAGAGTTAACCACACTTGCTTAGCTGTCACATGGGCTGCATGAAGTCTGAAAGCACAGAGTAGAACACATCCCGTCGGACGAGGAGGTGGTCGTCAAAGGTCCCGGACGGGGTAGGACCATCCGGTGAAGAACGTGTGCTCACACACTGCGGCCTCAAGGACGTCAGCCCCGGGTGAAGCCAGCGGGAGGAGGAAAAAAAAGGAAAGGAACAACAAAGGGGCACTAGAACCCCGCAGTCAGTATGGTATGAAATATGCTGCTAAATCCTAACAGCCACCTGCATGAAGGGCGAGGGGCGGTGTTTGCTGAATACATTAGTAGCACCAGCTCAACACAGACCTGAGCGTAAAACGGTAAACAAAACAAATGAGGAATGTTCGCTAAAGGACCTCTCACACGAGGCAGGCAAGAAATGACATCGAATTAACAGGTGGAAGAAAGGAATAGCAATTTATATCTCCATCCCTCCACTCAATGTTCAATGACCACAACACATTTTCCTTTCTTGAGATTTGAACTTGAGTACAGCAATCATTGCTTTACAATAGCCACCACATTTACAAATAATCATAATTTAATGGCACGATTACCCCACATTTATAGTAACACTTCAAAATAATCACACAATTCTCAAACCACGCATCCAAACGTCTAATCGTGCGTACGCACGCTCGCAAACACAAAACACTCGTTCCCCTTGCACACACAAGCAGACGGTGGGCGAAGGATATGAGACAGGCGATTGTGACTGGGGCGGACGAGTGAGACCAAGAGAGAAAGATTAGACGCCGGCTCTTGGCCAGCAATCTTATTTCGCCCGCAAACCCCCCTTTTCACATAATCAAATTTTCTTAACCAAAAAAATAGCTACAAAATTAAACAAATCTAATCGCCCGCAAACCCCCTTTAGCTATTTTTTTGTTAAACAAATCTAATCGCGTGAAAGGGGGGTTTGCGGGCAAAATAATTTTCCTGCTCTAGAACCGCACATTTAAACTTTCTCTCTGATTAACTAACAGGCACTGTGTTTGGTGGGACAACTTGCAACTCTTCGCGAACAAACGATCTTTTAGGGGCAGGCTTTTTAGACGTAGTAGCACCGCTAGAAGAAAGAGTCTCTCTTAAATAATATACGGGAGGGGTTGTTTTCATAATTCTTTCAACTTCATATACATCTACGCTCCATATAGGGTCTGTGGCTCTAATTCTAACATCTCCCTCTGCTTCTCCAGGTGCATACAAGTATCTTACTTTTAGTCCAAACGGCAAGAGTTTCTGATTACCCTGCGCATCTTCAGTAATGCTAATTTTTTTTAATTTGATCGCGTTCACCGGTTTAAGGCCCGTTGCTTTAAATTCTTCATTGTTCATGGCGCGTAAGACTGCTGGCAATCTCCTGACCCATTCTGTGTTGCGTGTTCTGTCCATAAGGTCTCTATGATATTGGTAGGTAAACAGGCGCTCAGCTAGATTCTTATTAAAGTTTTCTACTAGGGCCTGGGAACGATGGTTGCCTGGAATCCCTCTCTTAACTGTAACCCGATGTCTTAAAAACAGTTGGTTTACAGCTCCTTTAAACTCTTTTCCATCATCAACCTGAATCAACCTAGGATACTTTAATGGACCTCGCATGTATATTTGTTGTAAAGCCACAGCCACAGCAGTTGAGCTTTTATCCGTTAAAGGCTCAGCATCTTTATACCTTGAAGCCATGTCAACAACCGTAAGAGCATACTTAAACTTTTTTCTTCTAACTTTGTCATGTGGAAGGTACAACAAGTCCATCTGGTGGGTGTCATTAGGAACTGAATTAACAAATCGAGGCCTTATTATTCTTTTTGGGGCGGGTAGATATATTTGCCAGATCGCTTGTTTTGAAAGCCAGTCTTTCGCTTCTGATTCAGACACCCTAGCAGCTTTACTCAGTTTATCAATAGCAGCCTTTCCTTTCCAATACCCTCCAGGTGAATAATATATTTTGTACTTTGTATCGTCCATAAGAAGGGACTGTTTTTATTACATTTTTAACAATGTTTTTTAGATTGAATATGCAAGAAGAAAGATTGCTCCCATAGCGCCTATAATAAAGCCTATTTCTACCATTTTCTGATCCTCAGATGGTTCATAAAAGTCAACAGTTCTGGCGGTGACGATGTTAGAAACTTCTTTCCTGTCACTAAGTAATATTCATTCATTGCTTCATCAACGTCTGTAAATGTGTGCTCTGCATGCCCCTGCTCTTTAACTTTTATTAATAAAGTCTAAGTGAGCAATTCTCCTTTTCTCGTAAGCGTCTCTTGCCTTAGCTAAATCTTCCATTGCCTTGTTATGGCGTTCTCTCTTCATCAGACCGCAATTTACTAAACATATAATTGCTGCCAGAGAAAGCCAATGCATTAACAATAGCTCCTCCCACCATCAGAACTAATCCAGACATCTTTTTATAAATGAATGAATCTTTTTTTATAAATCAATATTTTTTAGAATGAATCTTTTTTTATAAATCAATCTTTTTTAAAATCAATCTTTCTATGCATTGATGTTTTCTGGGATAATCCCCTGTGCAACAAGAAAGTCTTTTGAGGCAATCCCCGCCGTTATTACAGCTATAACCTTAACAACATCCTCAATGTCTAACCTTCCTAGATCAGCCGGCCTCATCTTAAACATGTTTTTTGCTAACATGCTATATCCTATACTAAGACCGCCGATTACAGCAGAGTGGTAAATAGTATTGATGATCTTTGCAGTGCTCATGTTTTTTATTAACTAAAAAAATAATTAAAATAATCATAATATGAAAGACTGTCTAGTGTTTTTTAATCAGATAATCTTTTGTTGCCAGAGCTAAAAATAAGGTTGCGACTAGTTTCGGCGAATCTTCTATCTTTCCCATGTTGGGCGGTTTTATTCTTAACAAACATTTTGCTAGGGTTGAGTAAACTATAACGCCAACAATAGGCACTGCATAATTAACCAGCGTTAAACTCATGGTTTTATTTTTTTATTGCTTTTTAAAAAGGGCTTTAAAATGGATTGTGACGAGCTATTAAAGTGTGAGGAGGCAGCAGACCTCTGTCATAAAGAAAGATTATACTCTCTAGCTGCATGTGGGAAAACCAGGCAGTATTTAGGCACTGAACTAAGTATTGAACAGATTCAGCAATTGTCTACTTCAGACGTTGAGAAGTATTACGCCAGGTACGAGGCACAGCTAGGATCAAAAATGGTTAGATCGGTGGGACAGACAATAATTAGTTTATATGCTAAGTTAGTAGGCAAGATAGCGCCGATTGATTCAGAAGAAGATTTAAAATATGACTTAACACAAGATCCGGTTTTAACCAAGTCTCTAGAATCTCTTGCATGTGACATGTATTATAGATTTGGGACGTTGCTATGTCCATTCATCATGGGATTAATTACTTTCAATCATATTAATTTCAATCATATTAATTTTAATCAGACTAAAAAAAATGAGCGAGCAGGAGAAGACTCCACAGGCGAGTGCCCCACAAGTGAATTCTCCACAAGTGAATTTACAGGCGAGTGCCCCACAAGTGAGTGTCCCACAAGTGAATCCACAACTGAGTGTCCCGCAAGTGAGTAGTGTTACTAAAGCTAAAAGTCCTGGGCGTGTTAAGGCCGGCCATAAACTAGTTGAATACAACAGACTGCAAAAAGCAAACCAAGCAGCAAAACAAAAATTATTAGATAGTAATACAACATCAGCACCAGCACCGCCGCCACCACCAACAACAACACAATCAAACTATAAGATGTATTATTATGTGCTGGGGAGTATTGTTGTTGGTGGAGGGCTTTTAGTATACAAGCGCCTAAAGCCATACTTAGCAACAAAGTCACAAACCCCCACAAAAACAGTAAAAGAACCAGCTTCTGCAAAAAAAGTACAACCTCCTGCTGTAGACCCATTTTTTATATAAATTAGTTTTTTTAAATGTGTTGTTAAGTACTGGCTAAGTACAAGCTAAGTACTGGTTAGGTCAGTTATAACAAGTTAAGTGCAAGTAAAGTGCAAGTAAAGTGCAAGTTAGGTGCAAGTCATGTTAAGATCTTAAGTTAAGTACTAGTTAAGTACTAGTTAAGTACTAGTTAAGTTCTTAAGTAAAGTACTAGTTAAGATCTTAAGTTAAGTACTAGTTAAGTACTTAAGTAAAGTACTAGTTAAGATCTTAATTTAAGTCGGCCAAGTCGATTCTCCAGTGGTCTATAGCGTATGAAAACTCGGGGTTAACAGAAGTTCGCTTGCTATTGGTAGAGTCTAGCGACTTCTTATTAACAGCAGTTGTGTTTACTTGATGAAGAGTAGAGCGCAGATTAACGTTTGTGTGATAAAATACTTTGCGCCCAAAGAGAGCCTGCTTGTAGTCGTCGTGACTTTTTTTTTTTTTTGACAACTTCTTTACCTATACCCTTAGCTTTCTTCATTTCAGAAGTCTGGGTAGCAATACTATACATCTTTGCCCGTAAGCCAACATATTCTAGTATAATCGTCCCATTAAGTTCATCCTTCATCTTTCCAATCACTTTCTTGTTCACGGTTGAATGTAAAGGCGAATCTTTAGGATAGTCGCACGTGTCGTACCATCCATCAGCTCCTTTGGCCACTTCTATTTCCATGTCTTTGTAAAAGTCTTCAGTTGGGATGTCCATAATAAAACTATCAGTGTCTGTGTAAACGACATTTGATTCTGGATACAGCGGCTTAAAGTAGTCGTATAGAAATTCTAGCATCAATAACTTTGACAGCTCTAGCACGGCAAACCCGATAAACACTGGCTTGTCCAACTTCACATTCTGTTTCTTCATCATAACTCCAACCAGGCTATCACTAAACCGTCTAAAGTCTTGATAATTAGGTTTGGAGACTAGTTTAATCGCTTGTTTTTCTTTTGTAACTAATCTTACATCTTTACGATTGTGTACGTTCTCCATGGTTTTGCCAAAACAGCTGTTGTTCATTAGTTTAAAAAAGTCTTTTTCTGAAGCTCAGCGGCCTTAGTTCTAAGGTCGGTGTTCTTCATGATGTATGGTCTCATGAAAGGCTCTTGGTCACAGGTAATTATTCGGTGAACAGCTCTTAGTTTTAACCCGTGTCTTAAGTAAAATTGTAACAGCCTGTAATGACAGACATATTTAGTCTTGTGTCGAAGATTAGGCACGAGTTTGGGCGGCTCGGTGGGACTCATCTTTAATCTTTCTGCCGCTAGAGGATAATCATTATGAAGGTCATGCAACTCTGCGGGATAATCTAAGTCCACTTCTAAGATTAATCCTATTGGATTATCGGGTGTAAGATCTGACAATAGTCCTACTACCCGATCAACCTCATGAGGCCCGTTTATCATTTTAAAGTTTCTTAATGGCAGTGCCTGGCTCATGGCCCACCCATACAGATTGTTGGCGTCTAAGTACATCAATAGTTGGATGGTTTAGTTGGATCATAATCGTCTAAATACTTGTTGGCTCTGCGGTAAGGATGACAGGCCATGCTAATGCCTCCTCTCAGTCCGTCTTCAATCATCTGGAGTGTATCCAGATCCGAGATTAAGTCGATCTGAATGTTTGTAGACTTCAGGAATGCGTCCCAAGAAAGGCCCGGGGCAGAGATGTACTGTGATGAATCTAGGCCGTAATGTTTCATGCAAGTGGATCTATAATTTTCAAACACATCTGCCAACAAACACACGTCGGCCATCAAGTATATATTATGATAATCGCCCATTGTTTCGCAGTGTAATTCTGTCCAGGCTTTCTGTGCGTATTCATAGTCGGCGTCAGTTATGCCTCCATCTCTAAGACGGCTGTAAAAGTCGTCTTTATGCGGCAACGCTGGCTCGTCAAACCTCTCCCACGAGTCCATGTATTCATAAGGGTAAACGCCTTTACGGACTAAAGATGGGTCGAAATATTTTTTAGTGATTGGACAGTCTTGTAGAGATTCTGCTAACTTACTTAAACTTGCCATCAGATGCTGGGCGGAGTCACAGAAGGATAAACAGTCTACAGTAAAGGTCATGTACTTTTCTGATGATTGTGCAATACAGCTAACCCTCTTACAATCAGAAGTTATTGCTTGCATGATAAAGTGAGAATCGTAGCCTCGTAAGTTATGAAAGAAGATTGGCAGTTTCCATTTTTCGGGATCAACCTTAAGCTGAAGATTACAGCTGTTATGCGCAGCCCCTCTGAATTTCCCAGTAATGCGATCGTGGTCTCTCACTGTTGGGTTTGCTTCCGCTGCTGTCGCGTCTTTACTGTTAGGCGTTAGCTCTGAGCCGCATATCCAGCAGTGTGTGGCTGATTCGTAGCGCCTTTGGTCTTCGGGAGTCATCTTAATGCCCGATAGATTTAGCTGATTGGAGAATTGATTGCGAAGATGCTTCATGTGCTCCAAAAATCGACCAGCTGCGTCGGGACCCCTGTAAATCTCCGGCTGTGTGTGTCCGCCATCTGACCTAACAACGACGAAAGCATAAGAACAGATCTGATGGTGGGTTAATAAGGTTGTTTTTTGTTCTTGTTGAGGGCCGTAGTACTGTGGTAAAATCGCTTCAAAGTCAGCATAGACTACGTATGGTCTCATCTGCATTTTGTGTACATTCTTAAACCCAACCTTAGACCCCGGTGGGGGCGTAAGAAGTTCGATTTTACAGTCTACAAAACTTTTACAATGTTTCTTATGTTCAGCAGCTGCCTCTATAGATGGGATTCTGACCAAACACCTTCTACAGAGCTCTTGTTTAGATTCGTGCTTTGACGTATAAGCCAGAAGTCTGCTAATTGATCTGATTAATACATAATGGCTCTTGAAAACCATCTGCAAACAGAATCAAGTCTACATGATTCTCAAGTGATTCGCCTAAAGTGGGAGCATTGGGGGAAATCCTTAGAGGGACTAGATTGTCTGCCACAGACCAGGTGTATACGCTTACGGTTATTGGTTTGTTTTGCTCTTCAAACTGAGATATGCTTTCTATACTCACTGGGAAGGTTATGTTATTTAAGTTCAGCTCATTTATATACCGCCTATAATTAGAAACTCTGTTTGCATGATTTTTAACGGGATGTAAATGCGCCAAAACACACCACATGAAACATAAGTTATCTGAATTATGTATATTTAAGACTGCTCGTTTTAACTCTAACTCTCTTGGGAGAGGAAGGTAAGAATTGCCGACTCAGTTAATAACAACCCTGAACCAGTGAGCTGATTTCGTGGCGAGCAGTCACGCTTTTTTCATCGCTCCGCACATCGCGTTAATGAACTGTCTTCGCGCAAGCTTGAATTTCTGGACTTAGAAAATTTTTTCGCACTTCGCGTTAGAAAGGTTCCTTTTCAGCACCTTTCTTTTTCGATTACTAATCGCAGTGTCGTCCGTCAAGCCCGTATTTGTGAAGCAGAGAGACATCCCCCACTCCGAAACAAACTCCCCACAGTGCTGGAGATTTGCCTGGCTGATGAAAGGTCTTGTGGACCCGGATCCGTCCTTGGAGCTCAGTCTATCCGTGGGCTATGGAGAGTGTACCCAGCGACACAAATGGCGAGGAACGATCTCCTTATAAAAGGTATGAGAGTGCGCGATGTCTGTGTTCGCATGTGTGACACCAACCCCTTCATACTCAAAGATGACACAGGCGAAGAAAAGCCGTCGACCAAACTGTGGATCGATGAGATCCCTATCTCCGTTGCCGATTCGGAGATCGAACACACGCTGACAAAGCTAGGGTGCGAGTTGCGGTCCGCAATCAAATCTGAAAGAGCTCGTGATGCCGATCATAAACTGACCCGTTTCCTGACTGGGCGTAGGTTTGTATTTATCACAACTCCGCAAAAACCGTTGGAAAAAACAGCGAAGGTGAGCTTTTTCACCGCAAAATTATTTCACAAAGAACAAAAATTAAACAGAGCCCTCCAGTGTGTTCCATTTGCCTTCAGTCCGGCCATCACCGTTCTTCCTGTGACAAGGAAGTAGTGTGCAGGACCTGCAAGCAGCCAGGTCACAAGAGAGGCGATCCAGCCTGCACCATGTCTCCTCACGCCCCTCCTCCCAATCCGTCTCCTCCCGCCCCTCCACCCAGTCCGTCTCCCCCCGCCCCTCCATCCAGTCCGTCTGCCAGTCAGCAGCGTCCCGGTAGGGAGAGTCAGGTTACTGGGGTAAATCGATCGGACAAAGAGAAAACAGAAAAGTCAACAAAAGTAAATACCCAGAAAGATGTCCAAAAACACCCCCCAGCACCCAAGGATAACAGAGGTCGGGCACCCTCACGTCAAACCACTTTGGGTCAGGCTTTCGAGACCGATCGATATCGGAGCAGATCGGAGACACCAAAGCGCCAGCGAGATGGTGATTCAGACAGCCCTCGCCAGGCACCAGGTAAGCAGGCTCGACGCGACAAAAGCGATACGAGAGAACTATAAAATAGGCATTCTGGCTCACCCACCTCCGCCAGCTCCAACCGGCTGAAGCCGGTTTCGCTTTGGCTCCGCCGGCTTACCCAGAATGCCTATTTTATAGTTCTCTAATAGTAAACACTTTACAAACATACATAATGTGTAGGATTATCTGTTTTTTAACACTAATTTAGAAAACTTTTGAGACTTAAGTTTTTGCTTAATCCTTCGTTTTTCTTGATCGTTTTCAATAACATCATTTTCACGCATACATTCATCAAATGCGTCTCTGTCTTTCATGTGGAATAAAACCACTGTCTTTAATTGCTCTCTAAAGTCTTTTAAAACTGAGTTATATTTTTGACATAAAATCCACACACTTATCCCAGCATGTCTTCCACTGAAAGCCAGTTTTGACAAAGCGTTTCTTTTTTTGACTATATCCTTTTCTGCTGAACAATCATCTATAATAAATAGTGTCTGAGTTCCTTCAAACTGTCTAAAGAAATGTTCTAAACACTCACTCAGTTTATTGCTAGGATCAACTAAATATATGTCATCATCTGTCCATATAAACCTTCTGTCGTGATATGCTTTGTTCCATTTAAATGTTGGGCAGAAAATTACTATATGATCAAAATTATAACGATAAACTGTTTGTAATAGGTCGAGGACAAATATTGTTTTTCCACAACCAGTCTGTCCACAAATCAATGAACAATGAGGGGTTTTTGTCATAAAGTTTAACATTGGCATTGACACCAAAGTCGTCTGCTCCATAGTTTTTAAAACAGAATTTAATCTAATCCAGTTATTGTTTTTATCATACTCTCTGTCAAAACTTGTTCAGTATAATAAAACCCTATAAGGCCCAAATGTGTAAGATTAATCCAGTTCAGTTCTGTAAGATCGTTTCTATTTAAACTAATATCAATTTTGTTGCTTGTTGTTATGACCTTAATATCCTCGCCATTGTAAAGAACGACGACAGTAACTTTAAGTTTGTCAACGTCTAAGTTTTGCCAGCTAATAAGAATTCCTTCCATAAGGTTGTCACTGACACCCACAGCTCCATTTCTTGCCTCATCTTTTAAGACAGAAATTTTAAATATCATTGTGAACGTGTCTCCTAATTTTGTGCGTGGAATGAACTGTAATTTTGTAGAAGCTTTCTTTAAAACCGATTCTCTTCTGTGGAGGATGTACTGTTTGTCCCCAAACGGCTTTATTTCGATCTCTTTCCGACTGTTGTCCTCTGGCATAAGACTTACATGTAAAGGGCCAGAGTTCAATGCTTTTCTGAAACTTTTTTGACGGTCAAAAAATGTAAATGGGCTTACGAATTCAAATTTTATGTCCCATTCTAAATATGGTTCTAAGTGCCATTTGTTGTCAGTTTTTCGAACTATTTTATATTCATACTGACCTGTATTATTTGCTTCTAGATTGCGTAGTTGTTCTAGTTTAGGAAACCTTTTGTTGTCGTCAACCTCTTTGCGTTTATAATAACCATCTTTAGTGTACTCAAAACCATATAAAGTGCCTATCTCACCGTTTTGTTCAAAGTCCTCAACGTCTGCAAGGTCTTTTAATTCTAAAGTTACACACCTCTCAGGCGCTAATGTGACCCCCGAATCGTCTGGTCCACGTGACATTTTTTAAAACAACGTATTATTTTATTTCTAAAACAATGTGCAGGTTATCACATTTCACGACTTTCCCTGTTTTATCTGTGATCTTTATATTAAATGATCTGACCCTCCCACAAGCTAATCTTTTAAACTGTAAATTAGGGAATCGTATAATTTCATAATCGCAATATGCAGCTTTCCCTGATGGAAGAGCTCTTAAAACAGTTGAGGGCCTTCCATCATATAAGTTTTCATCAGTGCTCAGCTCATCCAAATGTACATAGAGTAATGGATATAAGGCAAGATCGAGCGGATATTCTCCCTCAAAAGTAGTTTCGTCTGGTGCAACTCTAAATTTATGATAGGCTTGATTGATTTTAAAGCCTAACATTTTAGCTAGCTCTACATCAAAAAAGTAATGGACTACTTTTTCAGGTTTGAATGTTAACATTGTTTTTAGATTTGCATTGTTAAGTTTGAGAGTAATGTCGAAGTTACTCATTGCTTCTTTTAGCGAGCAAAACCCGTAATAACCATCAGGTATGGTTAACTGGCTAATTACGTCTCCTCTTCTGTCAAGTTTTGAAATCTCATTATTCCTCTTGGATTGACTTATATTAAACCATACGACTTTGTAGAATATTTCATGGAGTGCGACCCTTTGGGTTCCGCAGTTATTATCAATAGCATATTCTAAAAACGAAGGACTGTCTTGAGTTGTTATTGTTACAAACATTTTTAAAACAATTTAAAAATGAGTGCATTCAAATATACTAATGCAAAATATTCTGTTGGACCGCACTACAATCTTAAAAATATAACAACTGACACCCTCGACATTTCTGTGACTCAGACTGACGCCTTTCAAGTAAAGGTTAGTACTCCATTGGATCGTTATCTTAACCCTCCTATCAAAAACGACTACATCGCGAAAGTGTGGTTCAGTCATCCGATGCAGTTTTATCAGAACCAGTTAAACTTTGCTGTGTTTTGTGCATCAACTGGGTGTGGAGTGTCGTATGCTGATCATTTAAATCATCCTGATCCTTTGGTGAGGTCAGTGTATAGATTTCATTTTTATTACACCTTCAGACGTATTTTGTCTGAACTGCAAGCGCCATTACCAAATGACAAAACGTTTAATCCATTCAGCAACAGAATAGATTACAAGGCTTTTGAAAGGATCTGTAACGAATTTGATATTGACCCAAAGACAGACTTTAGACAAAAGTTGGATCTTAATCATGGTTTAGGCACCCTTTATTTTTGGGGCGTGCATAGAAAGTATAACTATGATTGGAATCCTCCTTACACATCTTTCTCTTCAGGCACAACTGTTCACCTCGGGTCCATAGAGCAAGAGCATAAAACAGCATGGACAACATTTATTTTGGATACTTCTAAGGGTCTAACAAAAGCGGGAATAGAACGAATAAACGACTCTATTCGTACTTATGTTTGGTGTTTGCTAGGTTCGCAAGCACAAACGAGATCAAACATAATTGATCCTTCTACTGGCTTTGACGCCCAAAAACAGTATTTAGCAAATTTAGAGGATTCTATTAATTCTGCAATTGATTTGCCTTCAAGTATTAAAAGGTACCAAAATGTTTTGCAATACGCAAGATCGAAAGTAGACTTTGCTGTCGGCACTGGTTTATACATGCTGCCTTCTGACCTCCGACTCCAGATAGGAACAATAATAAACTATAATAATGAAATCCTTGTGGCTGGTAAAGAAGAGAAGGTCGGAAAAAAACGACATAAATTCTAAGCCAGCAATAGCAATAAAAAAAGAAGCCCCACCAATCCCCGAGCCCCCCAAACCCCCCCATTCAATCCCTGTGGTCCCAAGAAATAATGACCATGAATATGAAAAGACAGCACTTGTTATTGGATTAACTGCCCTAGGATTACTTGGTCTTTATCTTACTAAAGAGTAACCCAACTATTAAGACAACTAATGCCCATAAGTGCTCGGCCATAAAGCCAACTACTTTACTTGCAGTAGACAAAAGCCAGCTAACGATCCCCCCTATTATACCAGGCAAAGAGTCTATTGCCTTACTGGCTAATTTTTTAATAAACTTGCAAGATGATCGAGTTGTTTTTTTACCCATGATTTATCTGATGGTGGTCCTGGTGGCACTGCTCCCCCACCACCGCCGCCTGTAATAGCCAACACCAGTGTACTTATTGCAAATCCTAAGGCTGTTATAACGCTCGCTAATGTGACACCTTGCTCTCTAAACAGTGTTCTTATTCGTTCTGCTAGCGTCGTGTCTTCATATAAAATTCTTTGGATAGTTTCTCTTATTCTGCTCACTTGAGTTCGTAATTGTTCTCGGTTAGTAGACAGCACTTCTAGTCTTGCTGATCTCTCTTGTTCAAGATCTTTTAGTCTTTGTGTTATTCTTTCTTTAACACCAGGTCCTAAGTTGTGGTCATCAGCCTCAACTAGTTTTTCTTTTTCTCTTTTTATATGCTCATCTAGTTCACCCAGTTTTGCTAAATTGTTTGTTAATTCGCCTCTGATGCTTTTCAAAGCATGATCAAGGGCCGTTATTTCTCTCATAGGTAGCGGCGGATCGTGCATAGTTTTTAATACTGTTTCTTCTGAAAAACTGGTTTCTATTATTTCGTCTGCTGTTGGCTTAAATCTTTAAGGGGTATGTTTTGCATTTGGTTATCTGTTGGGAGTTCCTGTAGTGTGTTTTGAAGTTTAGCAACTGCCTCACTGTCTAATCTTCGCGGTTTAGCAATGCCAAGGCGATTTTGATCGCTCACACTGAGCCTTTGTCTAATTGTAGTCTTTGCTAAAAACTTTGATGGGTCTGGTTTAGTTGTAAGCTGAACAAGTTGTCCTTGCTCGTTTTTCACAAACAAATGGTCATCTTTTGTTTCAAAATCATTAGGGTCTATAAATTCGGGAGGTTCTTGGCCTAAACTTTGATAAAATGATTTGACCTTACTTTCTGTTAATTCACGCCGCAATGATTGTAATGGATGTGTCAAAGGCGTCATTTCACTCATGTCGTCTCCAGGATCAAAAACATCATAATCTTCTTCTGCCATGTTTTTAAATAATTAAAATTTTTATTTTGTTTTATAAAAAAAATGTCACAAGCATATGGCTCGATTCTTGACCCGCATAGAAGACTGAAAGAGCCCTTTGGCGTGAAGGGAAATAAACAGAATATTATTGTTCCAAATAATCCATCTACTATTGATTCAGATCAGATTCTTACTGTCAAATTTCCAGACCTAGGAGCAGATGAAGTGATTGTGCCGGGATCTGCACGGCTTACTTTTAAAATAGAACTTGATTCAGCAACAGACGTAAACAGGACAGTTGTACAGAATCTGGGACGGGCAATCGTTAAGAAAATTTCTATAAAACTTGAGGGCAAGAAATATTTTCTTTACACAATGCAGACATATTTTTAATCTATTGTGATCTATGGCTAACCGCGAATGAAAGGGCCGATCTTGCGTTTCAAGGAATCGAAAATAACGAAGCACTAAAACACAGAATAGACGCCGAAGATGCTAAAGACGGTAACAAGTATGAAGCTGTAAGTTTTGCTTATGGAAATCGCTTTTCCATACCCTTGGATTTTGAGTTGTTAAAAGCGCATGCGCCATACTTTACAAGGAGCATTAAAAGACAGATTGTCATATGAACTAACCTTTTAATGAATACAAACGTGTCATTAAATCTACAGACACTGATTCCAAGTACAGCATTTTCGACATCTCGTTAGAGTTTGACATTGTTAGCAACCCATAACTTAGCAAGGCTGATTGAGCAACAATATCAGTCAAAATTAGCAATATATTACGAAAGAGTGATTCATCATTCAAAATATCCTAAAAGCAGAGCAGACACTATATGGAACTTTAGTTTTAAGCGCCGCAGCACGATCCCTTAAAGGTATTTTATTGCTGTGTGAAGATGAAGAACCATTCAAAAGACAAAGTGAAAAATTTATTAATCCTAAATAACGAAAGTACAATGTTCAATTGAGGGTAGTCCTAACCAAGTCTACGGTAGCGGGCTTAAACATTATCATCATTTTGATGAAATAAGAAAAATTGTTTGGAGCGGGAGGTGTAGAAATCCAACAGTAGACCTTGTGTCTAAAGATCTACACCTTCACAGTGTTAGACTTGATGAATATTTAACAACGAAATACGGTTTATGGATTGACCTAAGGTCAACAGAAGATAATCAGTTGCATGGGAGTGGGAGAACAGTTAAAGACGTAATAAACATTCAAAATGATAAAGAAAAAGAGAGTGATAAACCACTTAATGTACATTTGTTTTTAATATATGATGCGCAGCTGAATATTCAAGATAACAGATTGAAAGATATCCAATACTAAATTATTTTTATTTAAAAAAGCATGTCTGTTACGACTTATCCAAAAGTGCCCAAAGAAGAGATAGCTGCTGCTGTAGACATAAAAACTTTCAGATTAACCAACATTACACAAATGCAACAAAAACTAGAGCAGGACCTTTCAAAATACAGTAAAACCAAACGAAGGTATTCTGCTGTCTTTAATGCTGTTACATATGTTAATACTGGTGCATCGATCACTAGTGCTCTATCAGCAGGAACAAGTGTAGGTCTCTTAGCAACAGGCGTAGGTGCACCGGCAGCTTTACCTCTAGGTGGTTTGTCTTTAAACTCTTGCCTGTGTTCATTGGCTGTAAGTGCTGTCAGCAAAAAAATAAAAGCTAAACTCCAAAAGCACACAGCTATGGTTCAACTAATAACAGCTAAACTTAGTTCCTTCAAACTGACAATAAATAAAGCACTTGCTGACTCAAACATCACGGATGAAGAATTTAGTCGCCTACAGGCTGATTTTGAGGACTACAAAAGACAAAAGTTTGATCTTCAAAGAAAGGCAAGGGCAACTTTTCTCAACAACCAGACACCGACCAGATAAAAAAGGAATGTTTAAAAAAGTAAACGAAACATTAAACTCTGTTCTAAACAGCTCACATTAACAACCCCAAAGGGCGTTTATACTTTAGTTTATGAGTCCAAGCACAAAAAGACCGTTGATATTGATTCTGATTAACTTTTATTTTTTGATTTAAATAAATATTGAGTTAGAAAAGAAACTCAACATGGATAAGATATATGAAGGTTCAGATGAATTGTTTGAAGCAATGCTCGAGGAAGAGCGTTTGTCAAGAGCACTAAATGAGATTGATTTAGAAGTTATTAATCCAAAAAACGTGCGGGAAAGCGTTGTACACGCTATTTCTCAAGTTCCAAGTAAACTAACAATAAACCCTCCAGTTAAAGTAAGGTTAGTTGTTTTTAAATCGATTATATAACAATAAATGAAAATCTAGAAGCCTGGGTCTCGACTAAACAACAGACTATTCTTTCCTCTAATGACTTAACACCTGGTTGGGCAGACCAGCTGCTTACACAGTTTGATGTGGCCGCTGAAGAAGCCAAAATGAGAGCTCTGGCTGGTCAGAGGGTAAAGTCTTAGAGATCAGATTAAAACAGGCTAAGTATGAGCCGATTGTTGGCAAGGCTTACATTCCACTACCTCCAACATTAGTTGCAAAGAAAGCAGTTCTGAACATAAAAAATTCAGACGACAAATGTTTTAATTGGTGCGTTCTTGCTAGGCTCATCACGTTGCCAAAAATGCAGAGAGAGTATCTAACTATTTACAGTGGGCCAATGATCTTAACTTTAACGGCCTTGAATTTCCTATGGCTGTAGACAAAATTGATCAGTTTGAAAAACAAAATCCACCAATAACTGTTAATGTCTACACATGGTCTGAAGAAACCAACCTTCTGCCAATTAGAGTGTCAAAGGAACAGTCCAACAATAGGCGAACCAACCAAAACTCATGTAGACTTACTCCTAAATGCAAAGCCTTAATGGGTTGCACTACACTCTAATACGCACAAAAGAGTAGATTACTAGTGCATACAACAAAACAAATAGCAAACAAGAATTCTGTAGAAAATGTTTAACAAGAATTCCGTCCGTTCAAGCTGCGAGCGAACATATAAAACATTGTATTAGCCCAGTTGACTGTGATACAGAACTAAATTTCGCCGGAGAAGGCAGTAAAGTTAGTTTTTAAGAACTGGAAACGTTTGCAAACTAGTCCATATGTTTTTACGCAGACTTCGAATCACTCATTGTTCCTTATGAAGGACCAACCCCACAGAAACTTCCTAAAACAGTCTTAATGAGTAATCATCAGATTTGCTCATTTGCCTTCATCATTGTTAGGTCGGATGGCGCCCATTCAAAGCCAGAATTATACAGAGGACCAAATGCGCAAAATACTTCTTAAAACGCATGCAGCAAGTTCCCGTAATGCCTGTTCTAATAATCTAAACTTATCTGAAATCATAATGACGCCTGAAGACCAACAACAGTATAAACTCAGCCACTCACTGTTGGATTTGTGGGGCGGCCTTGGTTGCCACCGCAGAGAATCCAACAGTAAGAGACCATGATCACATTAGTGGGAAAGTTTAGAGAGCAGCACATAACAAATGCAATCTTCAACTAAAGTTTGAACCAAAGACATGGAAGCTGCCTATATTTCTTCACAACTTGCGAGGTTACGACTCTCACCTTATAATGCAAGCAGTAACCAGCGACTTCAGGGTGTCATGCATTGCACAGTCATCAGAAAAGTACAATGTGTTTCACTTTAAATAAACATGTTTTTTCTACGACTCTATGCAACACATGATGGGTTCATTAGAGTCACTGGCTATGTCCTTAAAGTCCTGCCCAATAACAGAAGAATATTTTCACCCAACTCTTTTTAAAGAAAGGGCGTTTACCCTTATGAGTACATGAACAGTTGGGAAAGGTTTGACGAAGATACACTTCCGCCTAAAGGCGCGTTTTTTCTAGTCTCAGAGGAAAGGACATCAGTGATTCTGATTACCAGCATGCTCAAGATGCGTGGCAGAAGTTAGAGTGTAAAACAATGGGAGACTATCATGATTCCTATTTAATGGCGGATACTTGTTTGTTGGCGGACGTCTTTGAAAATTACAGAAAGACCTGCATGAAACATTACAGCCTGGATCCTGCGCATTATATTTCTGCGCCTGGGATGAGTTGGGACGCTTTCTTAAAATTTACTGGAGTACAAATTGATTTATTGTCTGACCTCCAATGCTTCAGATGATTGAAAACGGATTGCGTGGGGGAATCAGTATGGCGTCCCCACCATTACTGTAAAGCAAACAACAAATACTTGGACGACAAATGATCCAAGTAAAAGGTCTAACTATCTCATGTATTTAGATGCCAAACAATCTGTAAGGATGGGCAATGGCGCAATCCACTACCGTTACGTAACTTTAAAATGAAACACAGGACTCAAAGACATTAAAAAAGTTTTTAAAATGGCTACCTACCTAGAAGCTGATCGTAAAAGAGGTCTCATTCTAGAAGTTGTTTTAGAATATCCTCATGAACTTCATGATTACCATAATGACTATCCATTAGCGGCAGAAAGTCTAAAAGTGTCAATGACAGAACCACCTAAACTTGTGCCTAATCTTCGTGACAAAAAAAATTATGTCTGTCATTACAGACTTCTTCAATTTATTTAAGACATGGTTTTTAAGTTGACAGCTGTTCATCGTATAATTGCTTTTGATCAAGAACAGTTTCATGAAACCATACATAATGAAGAACACTGATCTCAGAACTAAATCCCACAGATGCTTCAGAAAAAGATTTTTCAAGTTGATGAACAACAAACTGTTTTGGAAAGACTATGGAAAATCCGCACAAGCGTAAAGATGTTAGATTGGTCACCAGAGAAAACGTTGCAATTAAGTTGACTTCAAACCTAATTATCAGGACTTCAGAAGATTTCATGATCAGCTTTTTGGCATAATGATGAAAAAAAAGAAAGTCAAATTGGATAAGCCCGTTTTTATTGGGTTTACTGTTTTAGAGCTGTCGAAGCTTTTGATGTTAGAATTTCTTTACGACTACTTTAAAGCCCTTGTATCCTGAGTCCAAAGTACTTTAAAACAGATACAGATTCCTTTGTAATCGACATCCCTACTGAAGATATCAAAAAAGACATGGAATTAGAAGTAGCTAAAGGGCATGCGGATGGTACGACACATCTGATTACCCTAAAGATTCGCCTTTGCATTCAGATATTAATAAGGTTTTAGGTAAGATGAAGGATGAATTATCTGGAGGCGTGATCAAGGAGTTTTGTTGGTTTAAGGTCGAAAATGTACAGTCTTTCAAGCCAAAAAAAAGTTGTTAAAAAAGCAAAGGGAATATCTCGCAGTGTTTGTTCAGTCAAGCATATCCCATGACAACTATAATAAAGCATTGTTTGACAATAAGACTTTTCATCATGACAACGTAAAACTACGATCTAAAACTACATGAGATCAACACAACTGTTGTAACAAAGAAGTCATTAGAAAAGAACAAACACAAAACGTGTGTTTGTTAATCCAGAGTTTTCATATGCAATCGGGCATTGGAGAATAGTATAATCATATGGGCTTATATTTTTCAGCAATCGCACGTTCAATTATATCATCATCTAATTTTAGCAAAATTAATATTATTTATTAATGCTAGAATGTGCTTTAATTTTTTTTGTCATTTCGCAATATTCATGTTCCCATACCCAAAAATCAAAATAAAAGCTTTGGGGTTTAAAGCGATTGTCTGGCGATTGTTCTAGCCAAGGATTGTCAATCTTCTCAAATACTTTCTTTAATGATATACTGATACTCAAATAAATCTTGCATTAAATTTTAAAGACTTTTCCTTTGCCATTTCCTGCCATTTCCCTTTGAGCTTCCATTTTAAACCCAAATGTATTTGCGTAGATTAAAACAGTTCGTTAAGCTTAACTATATCATCACCCAATTCAACCAAATTATTATCCATTACTGCTAAATGCGCTCGAATTTTTTTAATATAATTCCCAATCAAAATTTGGGGTTTTTTTGTCTAGCATGGCATAATCAATCTTCTTAAATATTAGTCTAATAGCAAGATTATAATCAAATATTTTTCGCATTATTTCTAAGGACTCTTCCTTTCACCATTCTTGCTTCCAGTGCCATTTTACGTAAGGATTCTTCCTTTTCCATTCTTGCCGCCATTTAAATTTAAATTAAAAAATAATTAAGCGACTGGAACTGTGTCTGGAGGATTATCTGCAGTTCTTCTTCACAAAAGATCTTCGGGGGGCTGGTCGTTTTGTTGTGTCAGTTTCTCGTAAATAATACACGGGCGGATTCATTTTCACAATTTTTTTTTATCTCATATGGATCAACACTCCAAACTGGATCTGTTGCCCTGATGGAGTGTCCCCTTCCGCTTCTCCCGGTGAATAAAGGTATCTCACTTTCAAACCAAATGGTAATAGTTTGCTTGATGAAGACTCTCCTTCAACAACATTTATTGTTTGTTTTCTGATTGCTTGTACTGGTTTTAAACCTTTAAATTCTTCATTATTCATTGCGCGCAAAACTGAGGGCAGCCTTCTAAACCCATTCTGTGTTGCGAGAATTGTCAATCAGCTCTCTGTGATACTGGTAGAGAAAAGTCTTTCAGATAACTGTTTGTTAAAGTTTTCAACCCAAACCCTGTGATCTGGAACACCCGGAATGCCTCTTTTAATGGTAACTCTGTTTTTAACAATAATTGATTCACTTGACCTTTAAATTCTTTTCCATCATCGACTTGAATCATGCGAGGATAAAGTTAAGGGTCCTCGTTGATATATCAGTTTGTATAGCGACAGCAACAGCAGAAGCACTCTTTTTGTGTTAATGGTTCCGCATCTTTGTATCTTGAAGCTATTGTCAATGACTGTAAGTGCGTACTTAAAATCTTTTTCGTCTAATCGTATCATGGGTAAATATAGAAGGTCCATTTGATGGGTGTCGTTTGGAGTTATATTCACAAAGTGTGGTCTTTGTATTCGTTTAGGCGCTGGTAGATAAATTTGCCAAATCGCTTGTTTAGATAACCATTCTTTTGCTGTTTTTTCACTGACTCCAGCTGCTTGGCTTAGCTTTTTAATTGCTGTTTATTCCCTTCCAATATCCTTTTGGCGAATAATAGATCTTGTTCATTTTTTATTCAGCCAATATTATGTGCAACAAAATACACAATGGTCAATGCCAAAGACAATAAACAATATTTCTTGCATCTTTTGTTTTTCTGATGGTTGATAAAAATCGCTGAATTTTGGTGGAGGCAATGTCTCGATTGGCTTGCCTGTTACAAGATAATATTCTTTTAATTGCTTGATCAACATCTTTAAATGGTAAGCGCATGTCCCTGTTGGTTTAAGTCGTCGTTAAAAAATCTAACTGCTCCATTCTTTGCTTTTCAAAAGGTGTCCCTTTTTCAGCAGCTAGTTGCTCCTAAGCTCGTTTATGTCTTTTTTCTCATCGTTATTTTGTAGTTTACTAAACGCGTAATTACTTTCCGCTAAAAGCAAGCGCTTAACCACAGCGCCACCATTCATCATTACGATTTTAAGCCATTTTTTTAAATGTATTTTTTAATTTTACATATTGATACTTCTGGAATTATTCCTTGCTTAAAATAAAAAAACTTTCGTAGCAAATGAAGCTGTAATAACAGCAATCAGCTTTTTCTGAGTCTTCAAAGTCCTAGTTTTGCCAAGATCTGCTGGTTTTATTCTTAACAAGCTTTTTTTCCCAAACATTGGTGTATCCTACATTAGGCCTCCAATAACAGCAGAATGGTATACAAGGTTAGTAATAGTTTTTTCGGTGCTCATTTTTAAAAAATAAAATAATATTTATTCATTAATAAAACATGAACTGGGGATGATTTACTTCCTGAACTTACAAATGGGTCAAGTTGAAGACCAAGCATTAGCGCCAAAAGGAAAGGCTGTAATTTTTAGCAAACAAGTGGAAAAACAAAACATACCTTGGAAATGAATTCAGCATAGAACAATTCAACAAATGGGCGCCGCAAGACATTGAAATACACAACAGGTATGAAGCGCAACTGGGGGCAAGAATGGCAAAAGTGTTGGACAAACTGTTTCTTATTTGTAAAACTAAACTAGTTAGTAGATTTGCTTTTTATTGAAATTTCTTTAACAAGATTTTATGTATGATTTAACGCAGGATCCAGTTTTAACAAAGTCATTAGAGTCTCTAGGATGGATCTATAATTACAATTTGGAAAATTATTGGGCGCCATTAATCATGGGATTAATTACTTTTAAAACAATAGAATTTTGTTTCCCTTCAAAATGACCGAGCCAGAAAATCAGCAGAAAACATTGATGGGAAAGTGACGAAAACCTCCCCCTCCGGGGCGGGCAGCAGGAAAAAAAAAAAACAAGTGGAAAAACAAAAAAAAAATTAAAAATTGCAACACGAAAAAACTCATAATAAAACAAACACCGGGAAAACCAAAATTTTTTCAAGCCAGCGAAATACACAATTTATTCAAGACCTACCAACCCAAAGCACAGGGGTTTTTTGGGGTTAAAAGAGTTAGCAATTTTGGCCATTGTGTTTTGGGGGGGGTTTGGGTTTTAAATTTTATAAAAAAATAAACAAGCCAGCAAAAAAACCAACATCAAAAAAAAACCCAACCCAAAAATACAGAAGCCAAACAAAAAACATGCCAGAACCCCCCAACAACAAAAGACATTTTGACCATTTCAATGGAATAAATTTCAAGAACTTAAAAAAAAATTTATAAGGACTTAAAAGAATTTTTAAAAAACGACTTGATGACGACTTGATAAAACTTAAAAAGAACTTAATGAAACTATAAAAACTTTTTGACGACTTGAAAGAATTTAAGACACTTGAAGACTTTTAAAAAACTTAAAAGTACTTGAAAAAAACTTGTTAAGAATTATTTTTATTTGGGGTTTAAAATTTAAAAAAAAATTTTTTTAAAGAACAAAAAAAACTAAGCCGCTTGAATAAGAAACCAGAACGATTTTAAGACGAATTTTTTTTTCAAAATTTAATTTTTACATTCTTTTCCGGGAGAAAACCCCCCTTTCTCCCTTTTAAATTTGTACTATTCAGACATGCCCTTCCACGGCTTACCCCAACTGCACAATACCGAGTCGAAGCGCCGCATGTTTTCCGGGTTCAGTCAAGTTACACAAAGGGCCCCGGGGGGCCCCCACGCGGCATTGTATAAATTTAGCCCAAAATTTCCCCCCACCGGCTCGTTTAGACAGGCTTAAGTCATTTAAAAATTTAAAAGGGGCAAAAATTCCCCCCCCAAAAAATCTTTTCCCAAATTTTTTAAATTAAAAAAGCATTTTTAAAAATTTAAATCTAAAAAAAAAATTTTAAAAAAATTTTTATTAAAAAGAAAATGACTAAAAAGTAAGGGAAAGATCACTTTTTTATTTACTTTTGGTGTTTTTTTAAAAAATTTAAAAAAAAAAATTTTCCAAAAGGAAATAAAAACAACTTTCAATAACACCGGGGAATTGAAAGCGTTTTTTTGTGTAAAAGAAAATAAAATCTTGAGTTAAAAAAAAAAGGGGGGTATGCCTCGTAGTTTTAAAAAACTTGGTTGCCCCGGCAAAAAGTCTAAATTTCCCTTTCCCTGCCCTCAATACCTCCACTTTCGGGGGGGGGCACGGCGGGGGCTATAAAGCCCGAAAAAACCAAAAAAAGGCACTGGCGCGGCTAAAACCCCGTAAACCAAAAAGGCCCCCCGGTGCGGGGATGGGAAGGACCCCAAAAGGGGGTGGGGGGATTCCCAAATTAAAAAAAAAAAAACAGGCAAACAATAAAAAGTATACTACTGTTGGAGGCAAAAATTCCCCAAAAACCCTTTTCATCTGGCCGGTTTATGTGACCCTCTGGGCTGGCTTTTGGGGCCCCCGGGGGCCATAGGGGGTCAATAATCCAGAGGGACAGTAAGCGGCCCCCATTGAAGGGTTTTGCAAAAAAAATTTAAAAATTTAAAAATTTGATAATGTTTGGGGAAAATATGATTGATCAAGGGGAAAAAAAATTTTAATTCCCCAAAATTTTTAAATTTTTGTTTAAAAAAAAAAAATCCAACAAAGTTTTTTTTGAAAGTGTTTACTAAAATTGAGAACTATAAAATAGGCATTTGGGAAACCGGCGAGCCAAACGAAAAACCGTTTAGCCTTTTTGGGCTGGGGAGGGGTAGCCAGAATGCCAATTTTTGTTCTCTATACGAAAAACCCCCCCACCCCCCGTTAGGAAAAGATGACGACGAAAATTGGGGGCTTCTGGGGCTGATGGGGTTTCCCACGACCTTGGGGGTTTTTTTTGGGCCCCTGATTGGCCAGATGTGGGATTGCGTTATATTTTTTTTAAAAAAAGGCTTCTTTTTAAAAAATTTTCTTGAAGTTCAGGCGAGAAATAAAACAAAAAGGAATTCTCTATACAGATATTTTTGACAGAATAAAATTTACATTGCTTTTTCAAGAATCTTAATTACTCAAAAGATTTGATGATTTTGGGAAAAAGAAGGGTGGTAAATGGTATACCAAAAAAGGTCAGTTATAAAGGGACAACTAACTTAATTAAAAAAACTTTCCGTTTTTGTGGGCTTTTAAAAAACTACACCAGAATAATTACAATAAGGGGGAAAAAGAATTCCCCTGAATTGGTTTTTTTAAGTCAAAGCCCAAACCTTTTTGCAAACAACCATCTTTCTGAAAGGTTTTAAAAAAAAGTTAAAAAAACGACTGCAAAAAAAAATTTTTGTGGGGATTTTAATGTGTTTTGGGGAAAATGAAAGGGGTTTTTATTTGTGGGAACCCACCCTACATATATGGTTAAAAAATTTAATAAGTTTTTAGAAAGGTAGGACTTACAGACACTTGGGCTTAAATTTTAAAAACCCGAAAAAAGAATCGTTGGCTCGGAAAAGAAGGAATTAAAGCCCCAAAAAATTTGACTATGTTTTTTCTTTGACAGTACCATTGAAGACATCTTTTGGAATTTGATTGTATTTACTCCCTTTTCCGACCACAGAGGCGTCTAATTCACAAAAGGCCAAAACCAGGGAAAAAAGGGGCCCGGGGTTTTGGAAAATTTTAAAAATGCCTTAAAAACCAAGCTTTTTGATAAAACAATTTTTTATGATTATTTTCCCAAATAATACCACCGAAGTACGCCCACAGAAATGGGAACCTTAAACTTTTAAAAAGGAATCCTCAACATAAAAATGTGCATCAAAAAAGGAAATAAACAAAGTTTACAGAGAAATTTTTTAACGTTTTTGACCAAATTCCGAACAACCCAAAAAAGATTTTTTTAGAAGTAGAGAACCTTTTAAGCTGAACACAAAAAAGGAAAAGCTAAAGGCCCAAACAGAGCAAGAAAAATGGAAGAAGAAGGGGAAAAAAACAAAGATTTTTCTAAAAGGAAAAATAAAAAGGGAAATGCAAAATTTTCCTAAACAAAAATTGAAACGGCAGACCCAACTGATCGGAACGAAACGCAAAAGGAAAATTTTAAAATTTAAAAAAATTTGTCATCCGAAAAAACAAAAAAAGTTAATGTTTTTTTAGGTTGGAAACCCCCAACTTTTATCAGAAAAAAGAACAATGTAAGGGCCCCTTACTTTAAAAAAGCCCCTCAACATTAAAAATAAAAAAAATGGTTCACCCGTTTTTGATGGCTTACCAAGGGGTTATTAAATTTTTTTTGGGGTTAAAAAATTTAAAGCGGTCAGTTATTCTTTTTTTTTCGCTTCACACAGGAAATCTTTCTACACACAAACATCTGCGCAAAAACCTTAAAAAAAAGGAAAGATTCCCAAACTTTTAAATAACGGGGGAAACCACTCCTTAAAATTCGGATTTAAAAAATTTTTGGAAAATTTTAAAAAAGCTTAAAAAGGCCCCCCAAAAAAATGAAGACAAGGGGGGGGTTTAAAGGTAGAACGTCTCTTCCCCTTTAAAACCGCGACGTTTTAATACCAGTCGTCGGAACACCCCGGCTTTTTCCCTTGGACTTTCAAAAGTTTGACAGTTACAAAAAATTTTTTTTTTATTTTTCCTTTAAAAGATTTGGGGGAATTTTTTGTAATTGGGGGGAAAGGGGGTTTTGGAAAATTCAAAAATTTTAATTTAAAAGGGCTCCCGAAATTGGGAGAACGGGTGTAAAAGGATCCCTTTTTTCCCCCCCCTAGTTTTTTTTGGGCCATTGGTTTTTCAAAAAAAAAGGCAAAATAAAGATATTAAAAGGCATTAAAACGGAAAAACAAAAACAGAAAGGTTTTGGGAAAAAAACGAAAACTTTTCGATGATGAAACGCTCTTTTAGGGATAAAGCGTTTAAAAAACGGTTTTTTACAGATTTTTCATGAATTTGAGATTTTTTTCCAAAATGATTTTTAAAAAAAAAT